>JAJOOH010017022.1:0-31199 GCA_029582605.1 Solanum gracilifrons
GACATCTAATCCTTGGAAATTCGTGGATCTTTCCTTCGAATCTCCCATATCTTTAGTTAGTTTTGTTGTTTCTTTTCTTGTGCTTCCGCATTCTAATATTCAATTCTCTATTTGTGATCTCCTTTTAACCTTGCTGTTATCAGGCAGCATGGTACTGCTTTACGAAACTTCTTGGCGATATGCCTCCTGCTCTCTTTTTCTGCCGACTTCATCCGTTCCTTCAGGGCTCTAGACATTGGAACAAAAGGCAAAGTATGACCCTGCGATGTAGTGTCCATGCTTTTCTTCAGACTACAAATACCTGAAACTTATGGGTTTTCATCAGATATTGAGATAAAATAAGCATTTGAGGACACAATTTTTATTAAACAAAGCCCTAAATGAGTCTAATTTGTCGACTCATCAGTAAGACACTACTTCATGCATGTAAATTCAATTTAAGACAAAAATATGTAATGGTGGGAAGTAATTCTTAGCATCGAGTGGACATTGTAAATGAGATATAGGCTCTCCCTTTATGAAAGGCCGGGTTTCTAATGTTAATCTCATGAGATAGAAGCTCCCCCGTTAATAAAGGTAGGGTTTATAGTAACCATTTCCTTATCGTATAACTACGTGCCCCGTAGGTTATTTAGCCATTGGATCCATTTCCAAGCGAATATATTTTAGTTCTACCTTAGGCAAGTAGGAAACCCATTTTTGGTGTGGGGCATACCTCAAATTTATGCAAGCTCACATGGTCTGTGTTGGTTAAGGGAAATTTCTGATACAGTATAACTATTAAAGAAGTTCTACTTAGTGTGGGTGGGGTATGGGAATTCATCCATACATTGCACAACTAGGCTTAAGAGTGGTTAAGGTGAATTCCGCTTTGTCAAGATGACTCATTTATGAATGTTCTTGTGACTAAATGGTAATTTCATTTGATGTCAACGCTACTTGCAATGTTGTATGCCAACTTGATTGTTGCTATGAGTTGCTTTCCTTGATGTGGTTGACTAAAAGTGAATGTTTCCTTCTCTATGAAAAATAGTCTAATGATGAAATAAAAATATGGTAAACATGAATGAGGATTTAAAGTGACTTGCTTAGTATAGATGGGATTATGGGATCTAACCTATGCGTTGCACAAGCTTTCCTTGAGGTGGCTCATGGAGTGTTTCTCTCATGTCATGCTAGAACTAGATTGTGTTGATTATGTTTATGTTCCCAATGATGTTTCTTATACTCACTAGTTTTGATTGTTATCTAGCATGTTATAGTCTATGTCTCATCATGATGTCTCCTATGCTAGTGACTTGTGTTTTCAAACTACTTTCCACATGATGGTTGAAACTAGTGAAGTGCATACATTCAACTAAAATGTCCCTTTTAGCATATTTTGAAAGGTTTTCATGCATGGCTATCATACTTCATGCATTTTTGTACTAACCCATATTTCTTCTACATTTTTTTCACAAAGTGTAGGGTTCGGGGATATCGACTTACATCCTCCTAGCTAGGATCATAGTAGATCAAGAAGACGAAGTTGGTGAATACTCATAGAATTCGAGGGCTTGACGATTATGTCCTTTAGGTCTTTCTTTATGTTTTTGACTTTTGTGAGGGTTGTGTCCCTAAGATACTATTCAAGTATTATAGATGGTTTGAGACATAGTGTTGTAGACTTCCACTTGTTTTTATAAAAAGACTTCGATTGTAAGGAAAAGTTTCAAATTTCTGCACTATTTCCTATGTTCTTATGTTATGATATGCTAAGAGGCCTGTATGAGGCTCTTCGGAGTTTTGTACGTCGTTTTACGTCTAGGGTGTACTATTGGGTCGTCATATCCTCAAAGACCCATGGGTGATCCTTGGGGTTTGTACCTTAACATTGTACCACGTAACCCTATATTTTTAGGTACGAGGAGGTACGTTTACGAGTCTAAGCCTAACGTCAAGCTCTAGTTTAGTCTACTAGTTTCAGGGGTGTTACAATATCTCCCCTTGAGAACATTCGTCCTCAAATGACGATCTAAACACCTTACGGAATAAAAGACTCAAGGCTAGCAGCCCATCATGCATCATCAAAATAATTCACAATTCAAAGGAAGAAACTGCAACTCCATCTCAAACATAATCAATGCCACATAAGGAAGTAGGAGCTACATACATCTAACAACCTATTATATATGAAAACTCAACATTTAACATATTAATAGGAGGAACTACATTATCCAACTAAAAGCATGCTCAACACAATATTCGTGAAGCCAATATGCAATTACTCTCGAAAGCATACTAAAGCATGTTCATCAACTCACCTCATGAAGTCAAATATGCAACTCTTACTAAATACACAAGAACATGAGGAACACATAAATCATAAAAACTCATTTTCTTACTAAACATGAGTTTCTTAAGAACATGGATAACATAAGGAACTAATGGAAAAACTCATATGACACACATGACTCCCAAAAAACTAACACTCAAGAGGAACTACTTACCTCAAGCTTGAATAGGAGTAGAAGAAAAAAGATGAGGATATCGAGTCTTTATATCGGCCTCGGCCTCCAAAGTAGCACCCATAACTAGATGGTTACTCCACCAAACCTTTACGAAAGCTATTTCCTTGTTTCTCAACCATTTAACTTGCCGGTCTAGGATTTCTACCGAAATATCCTCATATGAAAGACTTTCATCATCCCCCAACCCTTCTAAGGGAATTATGGTTGCGGATCTCCAACACACTTTTTAAGCATGGAGATATGAACACCAAATGCATCAGAGTCAACTCATTTGGAAAGTATAGCTCATAGGCATATTTCCCCACACGTTTCAAAATTTTGTATAGGCCTACATACCGGGGACTAAGTTTCCCTTTCTTGTCAAACTTCATCACAACTTTGATAAGTGAGATTTTTAGATAGACCCAATCATTAACTTGAATTTCTAGATCCCTTCCTCTCACATCTGCCTAAGACTTTTGTCTACTTTGAGCCGTTCTCAATCTCTCTCTAATAAGCTGAACTTCTCAATGGATTCATAAACTAGTTCGAGACCTATCAAAGCAATTTCACCCACCTCAAACTAACCAACCGGAAACCTCCATCTCCTACCATACAAAACTTCAAAAGGAGCCATACCGATACTTGAGTGATAGTTATTATTGTAGGACAACTCTATTAGAGGCAAGTGGTCATCCCAATTACCCTTGAAGTCTATAATACATGCCTTGAACATATCTTCTAATGTTTAGATGGTACGCTCTGCTTGCCCATCGGTTTGGGGATTCAAAGTCATGCTTAGCTTAACCTTGGTGCCAAGACCTTTTTGGAATGACTTCCAAATGTGTGAAGTAAATTGAGTACCCCGATCAAAATAAAAGATAAAGAAACTCAATACAATCGTACTATCTCTCTTATATACAACTTCGCATAGTCTTCCACCGAAAAAGAAACCTTGACGGGAATAAAGTGGGCTGATTTTTTCATTTGATCTATAATGACCCAAATAGAATCATGTTGCTTTAGGGTGCGAGGCGAACCCACAATAAAATCTATATTCACTTAAAGTTTCCTTAAAGCTTAAAAGCAATATATTTGGGTTGTTATCCTAGATATACTTGTAGCCGTAATTGTTGATTGTTGGCTGCTCGAGTTGATGTAATCCTCCCTTGTCGAGATTCTAATTCAGTTAGTAGCGTCCCTATGTTGGGCACGACTTAGAGGCTATTTGTATAGGTTGCTTATAACTAAATTGCTCAGTTTTAGCGATTGCATTGTTATTTTTGCCCTTGGGGCTATTGTGGTTAGCTGCAGGAATGTGATCTATGCCTAGAAGGGCTATGTTCTGCCTACAAGGCTATATGAATTCCTAAAAGGGCTATGAGTTTTCTACGGAGCTATATTGATGCCTAGAAGGGCTATGAGTTGCCTACAGGGCTATATTGACGCCTAAGAAGGGCATGTGCTTGCTATTGGGCCATGTTGTTGCCTAAGAGGGCTATGAGTTGTCTATAAGCTATGTTGATGGCTAAGAGAGCTATGTCTGCCTACGGGGCTATGTTGATGCCTAAGAGAGCTATGTGCTGCCTACGGGGCTATATTACTGCGTAAGAAGGCTATGTGACTGCCTACGGTGCAAGGGGACTACTAATAGGGGTATATGGGTTGATTGGCACCTACCGGGCTTATGAGGGCCTGAGTAGGTGGTCTAGTGTGTTGTTTGTACCTGCCTAGATTATGGGGGCTTAGTTAGGTTGTTGTTTTATTATAATTGATAAGTTTAGGTTTAGGAGCAGGTCAGTACACTTATCTTATCCTTGATTTATTTATCAGATTATTCCAGTATATCAGGATACCTCATCATAGTCTATTACCTTTCATACTCTGTACATTATTTTGTTCTGACGCCCAATTTTCTTGGGGGAAATGCATTCATGCATGCAGGTATTGACAGACGACCGAGTAAATCTCCTCAGCAACAGGATTGCCTTTTATCCGGTTGGCTAGCCCATTTCCTCAGGAACTGCCAGAGGTGCGAGGTTTGTTACCTTTTGTTGTATATATATTTATGGGTAGGTTGGGGTTCTATTCCACTAATATTTACAACTCTTAGAGGCTTACAGACTAGTGTGTTTGGTGTATAGCTACGTTATGGCCATATTGACTTATGTTGTTGGTTTACTCAAGCTTGTGAGCTGTTTCATGTATTGTATTGATATATACCTGCTTTTAGTTTTGGTATAGATATCATGGTGGCCACGACAGCCCAATCAGGACTTCTTTGCTAGTTGCATATTTATTTATATGATCTCATGAGAGTAGCTGTTTCTTTTATAGATCAGTTCATAGGGGCCTTGACGGCTGAGGTCTTAGTTTTAAGCTGAGATATACTTGTTCGTTTTCTTGATTGCATGTGGATGTCACGCGCTAGTAGCAAATGGTTCGGCAGGGTCGACTCGGGCCTGAGTTTTGGCATTAGGAGCCAGTTGCACCCGTCGAGTTTCAGGCATGACACTTAGGCGCGAAAAGGAACAAAAGGGATGAATAGAACGACCAAGCTATAGCTCGAGCATCGCCCAGCACACTTGATGATTTACTAAAGTGATTTATTCTGCCCTTTGTTCCAGTACACGAAGCACTGAAGGAGAAGGATAAAAAAGGCGATGAAAGGAGCAAACGGCGCTTCGCCGAATAGTTACGTGCTGCAGTACTATACCACCTAATGTTCCAAAACCTGATGGTGCTGAAGGCAAGCATGAAACGGCGATGAAACCGATGAAGGGCGAGTCGCCGAAGTCATTCGGTGATATCGACTAACTTCGCCAAAAGATCCGCCAGCGCTATTTTCTGACGTCTATAAATACTAAACTTATTATTAATTTTAGAGAGTCAAAATTTTATTTTAATTTCCATAATAGAACAGTACTTTTTGGATATTTTTCTCTCAACTTTGGAGAGGGTTTTGTGGGAGACTTGATAAGAGAAGGATTTCAACTTCCCCAAGTTGGAAGTGAGTCTTTTCCATTCATATTCCTTTGCTTAAATCAAGGGTTAATATCTTATACCCATTTGATTTTACTATCATTTTAGTTGTATTTTGTTATGTCTTGATGTGTGGCTAAAAACCCCTATTCTTGGGGTGTGATTTAGCAAATATGTACTGATATTATTGTTGGGTCTTGGTTGATGATAGGTTAGATATAGTTTAATGGTTATTTCACCTAGTGGTTGTGTTTTAATCTAAAGGTTTTGTAGTTGCAGATACAAAGCCACCCATGTGTTTTCGACTTGCCCGAGAGGGAGGTCCCGAAACCAAGACCACTAGACAGATGACCTAAGGAGTGGGTCGACATGAGGTTCAGCCCGAGAGGGTGAGCCATAGTCCCATATCCTAACACTCAGCTGAAGAGAGTGAGTGGGGTAAGGTGTAGGTTGGTCTTCATGCGGCTAATGGATGTCCGGGAGTAACGCATTTGAAACGAGGTAAGTTGCCCGAGAGGGAACTTATTTCCATTTAAATCTTAGCCTAGTCACTATTATTTTTCAAATTTCCTTTCAAAAAACATGTACCCAACTACTTATCTAAACTTGTATTGCTGTCACACCCCAAGAACATTTCCCCATACTTGATTTTCTTGTTAATTTTCGCTATTTTTACTAATTGTGACAAAACCCTCAATTCGATATTTGATACTTTCGTGTCACCCACTTTAATTTACCATGTCTTTATTCGTTAATGTCTTTAGCTACGACTAGTTAAAGCTTAATTTTATTTTTCTGTCAATTCTCAAAACCACTCCCTTAGGACACAACCCCAACCTTTAGTTGTGTTACTATACTATCGACGTACGTACACACTCATACCGTAGGTTAGTGTCGTTGGTCACGATAGCCATCAGAATGGTGCTGCTGCCGGGGAGTGGTGTAAATTGAGAATTTTTAGATTAGTACAATTTTTGGTCTTCTTAGTTGTAGCCTACTTACCTAATTTTTAGTTTTGTCTGGTTTGTTTGTGTGTTAAGACAAGATAATGAGTATACATGAAGGGGATGGTGGATCAATAGAGCACCTCCTAGTAGAAGTGATGAGATTCAGAGATCACATCCTTAACTTCAATCATCTAGGATGAGAACCTTTTCATGAATCGTGGCTGAGGTTTAGAACACTATTGATACAATTTCCAACTCATGAAATCACTAATATAATTCTACTGGAATGCTTCTATAGGGGTCTAAGTCCCGGAAACAGAAAGTTAATCGACCGACTTATGTCAGGCGGTCGCAAAAAATTCTCCTATGAGACCGCAGCTAAATTCCTTTACCTTGTGGCTAAAACCAACAACGATACTAAGAAAAACCAGCATTTAATCATTTTGCTTGGTCAGATGAACAACTTGACCTAAAAGATCAAGGAACTGGAAGTGATTTCCATCGAAAAGAGCAAATGTAGACTACCTACTAAGCAGGGCATGTCAATGGACATTGAAAATAAACATATCGAAGATATGTTATTAATCATCCTTCAAAAGCAAAATGAGGAAGATAGAGTGCTAGAGAAGATCAGAGAAAATATAGAAGCGTTAAATCAAAAGAGCAGTCCTCACTCTAGATCTATCCAACTAATTGAAACTCTCTTGGGTCACATAATGCGTGATCTCCGTAAAGCACAAGACAAGGGTGGCCAAATGATGTTTTGCCCAACTTCAAAAGTGAAAGTTAGGTGCTCACCTGTGTCGTGCCACAACGTTAACTAAGACGCTATTTGGGAGGCAACCAAAAACCATTAACTACTTTGAGTTTGTTATTTTTGAAATAAAGGTGTTTTATTTTGTAGGAATGGAGCATGAAAAGTTTATGAAAAGTGCAGGATGAATTACTCAAATCCAATTGGCAAAACGCCAATTCGATCGGTGACCGCTACAAAGACCGCAGTTTGAATCCTCACTTTGGTTAAGTTGTCATATAAAACTCGACGAGGTAGATGAACACTTGGCAGATCGCCGAGTAGCTAAGAAAATCCAAATAATGTTGCCAAATGGGTTAGATCTGGGTCAAATTTATAAAACCACGGGCCTTAACATTCAATTTTTTTTTCTCTTTTCTCATACCCCTCACTCTCGATTCTCACAAAAATTGCACCTACGTAGTGTTTCCAGAATCTTTGTAAAGCATAAGTATTTTAGTTGTTTGAGTAGTGCTTGGATATGTAATAACATGTTGCTTAGCATCACAGTCTTGATCTAATCTGCCTAAAAGAAATGCCTAAATCTGATGGTGCAGGAAGAAGCAACTTTACTCCGGATGGGACAACTGGCTCTTTTTGCCGATCATCGAGCTGTGAACGTAGAGGCCTTTGTTCCAGACATGGTTCAGACTACCTTGCCTTATGGTGTGATACCTTTGAGCACTACCATTGATGTCGTAGTGACAAGAATAGTGGTGTGCGAGCATAACCAAGGGTCCACATAGGAGGTGACAAGTTTAAAATTTTCCATTGCTGAACTACGATACGATATAGACCACATGAATTCCACCGAGGTATCCATGGTCTTTGGAACAATAGAGACTCCAGATATGCCCGAAGTGCCTCTCATCACCACAGGGCATGGAGATGGAAGGGAGCATATAGCCATCCTGAACCAAACGCAGAAACTGGAGAAGAAATATTTAAGGAAGTTACAGCGGATGACATAGCTGATACTGAAGAAATCGTGATAAATGTTGTTGTGCGAACTTCTTTTAAAAAGTCTCCTGATACGGGAACTAGTGGAGGTGGTTCTTCTGGTAGTCATTCAGGATACTGATGGCCAGACAGATGGAGTGACAGATTAGCCAGGATCACCTCTTTACCTCCCTCTTTGTCTTTCTTATTTTGCCTCTCGAATTCTTATTACTTGCATTTGAGGACAAATTGATTTTCTATTTGTGGTGGGGTGAGGCCCAGACTTTTGTATGTTGTTTATGATTCGTGTTTTGGTGTACATTTTGGTTATCTGTTTATAATTGTGTTAACTATTGCTTTCTGTGGATGTTTGAGCTCGTGGCTCTATTTTTCTTTTAATGCAAAATGATTTTGACCCTCCCAAAAAAATTTGATTTTTTCTCACATTTTTGCCACCCCTCGTGAGTTAAATGTGGTTGTTCTTTTGCAAAAAAATTTAGGTCTCAGTTTTGATCAATACCGATGACTTGAATAGTGCTCTCAATTGAACGAACATGAATGTATGGCTACAATGAGGCCAAATAAAGTTGCATAGACAATATGTGAACTCGTTGCATCCCGTTTTGAATAGCCATTTATCGAATTGATTATCTTGTAATGACCGTTGAACACTAGCGAAAGTGTAAGGTCTTGTTTAACTTAAGTGTCGATGCATTGTGTGATTAGCTTGCTTTGAACCATGCACGAATAAACCTATAATTTACCTTGTTAGTCTGATTGATTTAGAAAGGTGTTCTCTTGAAATGATCTTAGGCAACTTTATAGATTGTAAGCCAAATTTGACATCTACCTCTTTCGTGGCCTACCCGTGAGTGTGTGAAATCCTTTTGAACAGCCTTTGAGCCTTACCTTTCTTTGGAAGAACCTTGATGAACCCTATATCTTACTTGACCCACTACCTACAATTCGCTTAATTTGAGATTTAGTGAATAGCCAAATGAGGCCAAAAGCCTAAGTTGGTGGTGTGGTAAAAAGGAAAAGGAGGAGTCAAGAAGTGCAAGAAAAAGTCCCCCCTAACCAATGAGATTGCATAAATGGAAACCCCTTCAATTCAAAAAAAAAACTATAGAATAAGGTACGAAGGAAATTGGGTTTCAAAGCAATCCATGAAGGTGAATAAATAGGTGACTTAGAAACATTACAAAAAGAATTGATAAAGGAGGAGAAGGGAATTCCTTGAGAATACCACATCCCACGAGGAAGGAGCCATTGAGCCTAAATGACCATACCTTTGCACTTATCCCAATTGCAAGCCTTAGAAAGACCTTTTTGATCTTGAGTAAACCGAATCGAAAGTCAATTGGAAAATAAAGGGCAAACCTATGGGTTAAAGCATGCATTTTGTTTTTCTTTTTGAGTGTGAGTGTTGCATCTGATTCCTGATCTTGAATTGATTAACCTCGGTGTGTGAATATGAAATCATTCTTCATGTGAAGGCATTTAGATACTTTTTTTTGAGCTTGAACTCACACAAGTAGCAAGTATTGCGAGCATGAGAATCTCTGGTAATGCTGTGTCACAACTTGAATCTTTGAGTGCACGGTTGATCTTTGCATAAGTAATTTGAATCTTGTTGTGTATGTTGATGATTGAGTCTTGGTAGCACTGTTTGAGACACCCGTTTTGAATGTCTGAACTTGAGTATGCTTGAGAATAAGCAAAAGTTTAAGTTGGGGGTGTTGATGAGTCCACAAATTGGACTCATTTAGAGCTTTATTTTGATAGAAATAGTGTCCTTGAATGCTTATTTTGTCTAAATATCTGATAAAAACTCTCAAGTTTTAGGTATTTCAAGTTTTAGTGAAAGCATGGACACTTAGGCGCAAAAAGGAACAAAAACACTGAAAAGAAAGACAAAGATGATGCTCGAGCATCACCAAGCACACTTGGCGATTCGCTGAAGGAATTTACTCCGCCATTTGTTCCAATACACGAAGCCCTGAAGGAGAAGGATCGAAAAGGGGATGAAAGGGGTAGTCGGCGCTTTGCCGAATAATTCCACGAAGCAGTACTATACTGTCCAATGGCCCAAAACGTGAAGGTGCTGAAGGCAAGCACGAAACGGTGATGAGACAGACGAATGGCGAGTCGCCAAAGTCATTCGACGATATCGCCTAACTTCGCCGAAAGATCTGCCTGCGCTATTTTCTGATGTATACAAATATGGAACTTATTATTAATTTTAGAGAGTCAAAATTTTATTTTAATTTCCAGAATAGAATACTGCTTTTTCGATATGTTTCTCTCAAGTTTGGAGAGGGTTTTGTTGGAGACTTGAAAAGAGAAGGATTTCATCTTCCCTAAGTTGGAAGTGGATCTTCTCCATTCTTCTTCCTTTGGTTAAATCAAGGTTTAATTTCCTATACCAATTTGATTTTACTATCATTTTAGGTCTATTTTTGTATTTCTTGATGTGTGGCTAAAAAACCCCATTCTTGGGGTGTGATTTAACAAATATGTGTTGATATTATTGTTGGGTTTTTCTTGCTAATAGGTTAGATGTAGTTTAATGGTGATTTCACCTAGTGGTTGTGGCTTAATTTAAAGGGTTTGTAGTTGCAAATACAAAGACACCCATGTGTTTTCGGATTGCCCGAGAGGGAGGTCGCGAAACCAAGACCACCAGATTGCCGGCCTAAGGAGTGGGTCGACATGAGGTTGAGCCCGAGAGGTTGAGCCCTAGTCCCGTATCTTAACACTCAACTCGAGAGAGTGTGTGGGATAAGGCGTAGGCTGGTCTTCATGCGGCAAATGGGTGTCCGAGAGGAACACATTTGGAACGTGGTAAGTTACCCGAGAGGGAACTTATTTCCTTTTAAAGCCTATCCTAGTCACTATTATTTTGCAAATTTCCTTTCAAAAAACATGTACCCAACTACTTATATCAACTTGTATTGTGGTCATACCCCAAGAACATCACCCCATACTTGATTTTCTTGTTAATTTTCGCTATTTTTAATAATTTTGAGAAAACCCCCAATTTGATAATTGACACTTTCGTGTCAACCACTTTGATTTACCATATTTTTATTCGTTAATGTCTTTAGCTACGACTAGTTAGAGCTTAATTTTATTTTTTCTATCAATTCTCAAAACCACTACCTTGGGATACGACCCCAACCTTTAGTTGGGTTACTATACTATCGACGATCGTAGACACTCATACCGTATGTTAGTGTCGTTGGTCACGATAGCCATCAGTGACCCATGGAAGGAACCCACGGTCGTGGGTGGGAAGAATAGGTCAAGCCTGCATAAAATAGGACTCATACCCCGACCCACGCTTCACCAGCACGTGCCGTGGTGTGAGGGGGTTGTGGGTGGTTCCTGAAACTGCCTTTTGGTAGTTACACTTAGGGGTATTATGGTGGTTTTTAGTTTTAATAAACACTAAGTGACATCGTTTTAATGTATATTAGACTAAGTATATAAGGATTTAAACCCCCAAATGTTAGTTATCTTCCTCATTATTTCAAAATCACAAATCAAAACCAAACTTTCCCCAAAACACTCTCTCTAGAACTCCATAGAAGAAGAAAAAGAAAGTGAAAACTAGGGTTGAAGGATCAAGCTTTTCCAATCAAATTCGTAGGGTTTCTTCATCAAGGTATGTTAGTGCTTAATCCATGGATAATATTCATCCATGGAGTCCCTCCAAATTCAATTGCAAATTTAGTGATTTCACCAAAAGTTAGGGTTTTACTTCATTGTCATGGGTTCCTTTCAAAAACGTTTCTAATGATTTATTCATAATATTATGTATAAGTTGATGATTTCCTATGGTTTTTATGTTGAATTCTCTCAAGAACCCTTAAATTTGTCAATTATGATCTTGAGATGTGAGTTTTTTTATAATAGAAGAATGTCATGAGATCATACTTATAGTAATTGTGCTAGTTTAGTTATGTTATTATCCATGTCTAATGTATTAAATTCTATATGTGTTGATGACTTATGATCTATGGTCCTTCAAGGGCAATTTATGAGAAGTACGCACAATTATGAGACTTATGTAGCTACTTTGAAATTACTTTGAGAGTAAAGCGATTAGGACTATGATCTAGTTGTTGTGATGTTGGATGATATCCTCATATGCACACCTATGAATGAATATGATATGATGTGAAAGTTTTTCTCATAATATGATGATTCTAAGGTTGAAAGGCTAGTATCACCTATTGAATCTAGGAGCTATAGTAAGAATTATGTTGGATTAGGTGTCAAGACATTCTTCCATGAATATCAACTTAATTCAAGACTTAATATGAAATATATGGTAATTTATGCTTAGCACCGAGTGGATATGAATATGAAATGAAAGATTCTATGCTAGTTGAGTTCGACTTTCCAAATGGGTTCCTTATAGGCAAGTTCAGTCTGGGTTCCTAAAGTATGTATCTCAGGAGATGGAAACCTTCTACCTTAGGTCAGTCCAGATTTCTAGTAGAAACCTCACCATCCCATAATTATGTGCCCTCATAGATCTTTAGCTAGTGGATACACCTAAGCTAAGAGTATGGTTCTACCTTAGGCAAGTAGGACACCCCTTTTCGGTGAGGGGTAGACACCAGATTCCATGTTTAGCTCACATGGTCTATGTCGGTTAATGATTATTTCCCACTATGGCATAATATGAATTGGAACATTAGTGATGAAGTATGGTTACCTAAGAAGCTTTACTTAGCATGGGTGGGAGTACGGGATAATATTCCGGCATTGCATGATTAACATTTTGATGCTTACGTAACCAACGACACTAACCTACGGTATGAGTGTCTATGATCGTCGATAGTATAGTAATCCAACTAAAGGTTGGGGTCGCGTCCCAAATGAGTGGTTTTTTAGAATTGATAGAAAAATAATATTTAGCTTTAATTAGTCGTAGTTAAAGACATTGATGACTAAAAACATAATAAACTCAAGGGGGTGGCACGAAAGTGTCAAATATAAATTGGGGGTTTTGTCACAAGTAGTAAAAAAATAGCAAAAATTAACAAGAAAATCAAGTATGGGGAAATATTCTTGGGGTGTGACCGCAATACAAGTTGAGATAAATAGTTGGGTACCTGCTTTTCACAAGAAATTTGTAAGATAATAGTGACTAGGCTAAGCTTTGTATGTAAATAAGTTCCCCCTCGGGCAACTTACCCCGTTCCCTATGCATTCCTCTCGAACACCCATTTGTCGCATGAAGACCAGCCTACGCCTTACCCCACTCACTCTCTCGAGCTGAGTGTTAGGATATAGGACTACGGTTCATCCTCTCGAGCTAAACTTCATGTCGACCCACTCCTTAGGGCATCAGTCTAGTGGTTTGGTTTCGCGACCTCCCTCTCGGGCAAGTCAAAAACACATGAATGGCTTTGTATTTGCAACTACAAACCCTTTAGATTAAACCACAACCACTAGGTGAAATCACCATTAAACTACATCAAACCTATGAGCAAGCAAGACCCAACAATAATATCAACATATATTTGCTAAATCACACCCCAAGAATGGGGGTTTTAAGCCACACATCAAGAAATAACAAAATACACCTAAAATGATAGTAAAATCAAATGGGTATAAGAAATTAAAGCTTAATTTAAGCAAAGGAAAAAGAATAGAGAAGACCCACTTCAAACTTTGGGAAGATGAACTTATTTCTTCAAGTTCCCAAAAACCCTGTCCAAACTAGAGAGAAAATATCTAAAAAGTACTATTCTAATCTAGAAATTAAAATAAAAGCTCGACATTTAAAAATAATAATAAGTTCAGTATTTATAGACTTCAGAAAATAGCGCTGGCGGATCTTTCGGTGAAGTTAGTCGTTGTCGCCGAATGACTTCGGTGACTCGCCCTTCATTTGTCTCATCGTCGTTTCGTGCTTGCCTTCAGCTCCTTCACGTTCTGGACCATTGGGCAGTATAGTACTGCTACGCGAAACTATTCGGTGGATCGCCGACTGCTCCTTTCGTTACTTTTTTTATCCTTCTCCTCTAGGGCTTCGCATACTGGAACAAAGGGCCGATTAAATCCCTTCGGCGAATTGCCAAGTGTGCTTGGCGATGCTCGGATTTTAGCTTCATCGTTCCTTTCAGTGTTTTTGTTCCGTTTTGCGCCTAAGTATCCATACTTTCACTAAAACTTCAAATACCTGAAACTTAAGAGTTTTCATCAGATATTTAAACAAAATAAGCATTCGAGGACACTATTCTTATAAAAATAAAGCCCTAAATGAGTCCAATTTGTTGACTCATCAACACCCCCAACTTAAACTTTTGTTTGACCTCAACCAAACTCAAGTTCAGCCATTCAAAAAAGGTGTCTCAAACAGTGCTACATAAGACTCAAACATGAACATACACAACAAGATTCAAATTACTTATGCAAAGATCAATTGTGCATTCAAACATTCAAGTTGTGACACACCATTACCAGAGATTTTCATGCTCGCAATACTTGCTACTTGTGCGAGTTCAAGCTCGACAAAAAGTATCTAAATGCCCTCACATGAAAAACGATTCCATTTTCACACATAGAGGTTAATCAATTCAAGATCAGGAATCAGATGCAACGCTACCACTAAAAAAGAGGAACACAATGCATGTTTTTACCCATAGCTTTGCCCTTATTTTCCAATCGACTTTTGATTCGGCTTACTCAAGAGAAAAAAGGTATTTCTAAGGCTTGTAATAGAGATGAGTGCAAAGGTATTGTAATTTGGACTCAATAGTTCTTTCCTCGTAGGATGTGGTGTTCTCAAGGCATTCCCTTCTCCTCCTTTATCAATTCTTTTTCTAATGCTTCTAAGTCACCTGTTTATTCACCTTTATGGATTGCTTGGAAACCCGATTTCCTTCGTACCTTATTCCACATATATATATTATTATTATTTTTTATTTTTTTTTATTTGAAGGGGTATCTATTATTCTGCAACACCATGGGTTAAGGAGGACTCCTTATTAACTTCTTGACTTCTCCTTTCCCTATTCACCATACCCCCAACTTAGGCTTTTGGCCTAAGTTGGCTATTCACTAAACCACAAATTAAGAGAATTATAGGTAGTGGGTAAAGTAAGGTTTAGGTTTCATCAAGGTTTTTCCAAAGAAAGGTAAGGCTCAAAGGGTGTTCAAAAGAGTTTCACACACTCACAGGTAGGCCACAAAAGAGGTATGTGTCAAATTTGGCTCACACTATTTAAAGTTGCCTAAGATTATTTCAAGAGGACACCTTTCTAAATCAATCAGACTAACAGGGAAAAATCTAAGTTTATTCATGCATGGTTCAAAGCAAGCTAATCACACAAGGCATCAACACATATGTCAAACAAGACTACATACTTTCGCTAGTGTGCAAGGGTCATAACAAGAGAATCAATTCGATAAATGGCTAATCATAACGAGATGCAAAGAGTTCACATGTTGCCTGTGCAACTTCATTTTGCTTCATTGTAGCCATATATTCATGTTCATTTAATTTAGAGCACTATTCAAGTCATCGGGATTGATCAAAACTGTGATTTAAATTTTTGCAAAAGAATAGCCAGATTCAACTAACGAGGGATGGCAAAAATGTGCGAAAAATTCAAAATTTTTTGGAAGGGACAAAATCATTTTGCAACTAAATGCAAAAGAGAGCCACGAGCTCAAACATCCACAGAAAAGCAGTAATTGACACAATTATAAACAGACAACCCAAATGTACTCCAAAATACAAGTATCTGAAACAAGAAAAACAAGGGACGCTTCGCACCGCCACAAATAAGATCATTTGTCCTCAAATGGAAATATTAAGAATCCAAAAGTAGATATAAGCAAGATAGAAAGGAGGGTAGAGAAAGGTCCTAGCTACGCAGTCTATCTATCTACTGGGGCATTAGTGCCCGAAGTAGTGTCAGATGGAAATACAGTGCCAGATCCACTAGGGGATGCTATGGATGTATCGATCGGCAATGTTTGGATCACCGACTGCATAACTCTCTGTACTAGATCTGGCAGATCTCTGAATAGGCTCGCATCTTGCCCTTCTCTTATCTCCTCCACTTGTGTTGCTATCAGCTCATCATCAGTTTCTGCATCCGACTCTGCCTGTGATGTATCATCCCCTTGAACATCTCCGATGGTCACAGGAACATCCTTATCTTCTACGGTCTTTATGAGTAAAGTGAAGTCGATAGACTTAAGGTAATCTACGTCCTTCTTAAAACTTGCAATCTCAACTTTTAAAGCCATCACCTTAGAGGTTTCCCGCTATCTGCTCATAGGACATAACTCTTACTATCAAGGCATTAACAAAAGTCTGAATGGGAGTAAGTGGTGCTAGTATGGCCCAGTCAATCATCTATGGAACAGACCTTTCCAGTCGGCTAGCTCTCATATCAGTAAAATAGGACAAATGCCCTATCTTTAGGATCATAGCCAGAGTGATTCTGGCAGGCTGGGAGGATGAGGAAGCACCTGGAACCTATGATGAAGAAGAAGAGGGAGCTGGTATACCTAAAGGTTCCGAGGCCAGGGTGGGCGATGGCGTCTCTACTGATAATGAGTCAACATTGACCTCTGGAGAAGTATCTGTTGGGGAGGATATTCTCCTGTCATCCTCCTCTCGTGTAAATTATGCCTCTATACGACGGATGTCAATAGAGGAAGATAGAGTGACCTTTGTATCACTAGCAGGCTCTCAGGGAACTCTAGCATGCCGGCATTACTCAGTAATCAGAATAGGAAATTGTAGGGATGTTTGTGTCTTTTTGTCTTTAAAGGCCATCTCCTGTGAAACCAGCAATCCCAAGTCGATCCGCCTCCTGGCTATTGTGGAACCAAGGCAAGCCGCCTTAGGATGATGCAGAATAGACTCGTTCTGGGATGGCACGATAGTGCTGCTGATGAAGCCAAACCAGTATCGAGAGACGATGTTCATATCCCTCTTCTCAATAGGAGCTCCCGTATCCAACCATTTTGGGGTGATGTCAGAAATCATCGGAGCTAACCAACCGTTCAATTCATCTAGGGACGGAGCGATAGGCAAACCCTGGTAGGACAATACTGAGTGCAGCGGTCGACCCAATAGATCATTAATATGCTTGTTGTGAAACTCGACTTTCTTGCCTCTTACCATAACCGAGTCCACTGGTCCGAACTCACTAGCCATTTTCTTATTTTTCGGGTCCAACTCCCCATACGCTAAGTAGAATTCATGGACCCAAGAAGGAATATAAGAACCCCGGGGCCTAGTGAACTGCTAAAACTAATGCTACTTGATCGTGGCAAGCACCTTAGCATGCTTACGTTCCAAACCCTCCACCGATAGCAGCTTTTCTACTAGAATGGTTTGTAAAGCATCACCGTTTAGTCTGTTCAGCAACCTAGGTAGAGGTGGAGCTACAGGGAGTGTAGGGGCCACTAGAGGTGGTGCCGGAGTTGTCACTGGTTCAGTCGTAGGAGGAGTTATGGCTGATGGAACTCTGGTGGGTGGGGATTGATGTCCATCTCTGAGCCTATTATGTCTGTGAATCAAGGGTTGTTCATCATCCGGCTTAGAGAACTCTGGCTCAATAACTGACCTTTTTCGAGCGATATGCTTCTTTCATTTGCCTTTATCTCCCGGAGGGAGATCTTGCTTTCTTTTCTTTGAAGAAAATGATCCTTCTTCATTTATCGTAATGCCCTTTGCCTGTTTCTAAGGTGCTGCATTTAAGTTTGTACGTACCATATCTGCAAAAGTTTGTGATTAGTCAGAAGAACAATCACACTAAAACACAGCAAATCTAAAGTAGAAAAGTCCGTTGATCAGTCAGCGAATTGCCAAATATCTTCGGCGAGGTAGGTTGAACTCGCTGAAGGGATTAGCTAGAAATCTAGGCAAACTAGCGATGAAAAATTTTATTTGGCGAGACGCCGACTACTTTCACCGATGACAAAGTTGTCGCTAAATGATATAGTGAAAACGAATAAACGGGGCATGCGAAGGGAGGTGTGAAGTCCTCTTAGCGAGTCGCCTACTACCTTCGGTGACCAGTAGTGTGTCCGCCGAAAGTTACAGATCTCTCAGCACTATACACATGAGTGAAGGGCGATCTAAGACTAGCAGGCGAACCGCCGATTCGTTTAGCGAGCATGACCCAGCTCACCGAATGATTCGTCGTGCCTATTTTGCAACCACTTCTTAGAATTGACCTTACAACCCATGGAAGCGACATCAAAGCAGGCATACACGCAATTTACTCAAGACCCATACTTCTCATCACCCCGGAATACTCAGACATCTTCCGGTTAGGCCAAATTTGGCTATTTAACTACGATTACCTTAGGACAGTTGTCACCCATTCCTCTATTAAGCAATTTTCATTATTTAGCAAAAATATGGGCCACTAAGGTTTTATCCCACCAATATAACGACAATCAAGCAACACCCAGCATAAACTCAATCAAATTAAAGCACAAACAACAAGGAATTCGACTATTAAAATATTTCAGGCAATTAAGCTCGAATTACTCATAGCATATCAACTTATTTCTATCAGAGAGGCCCAACACAAGTCATCCTGATACTACAATTGCAAAAGAGTGCAAAAACTTTTAAGAAAAATTCGGGGTTTTACGGACTAACCTTTAATGCAGATCAAATAGCTTTTTGAAACGCTAGGCAGCAACGACATCCAACCCCAAGCACTATTTACCAATTGAAATACTAATGGAAAGGTTAAAATCTAAGAATAAGTACCTTTGGTGTGATTTTGAGGAGTTTGAGAAGAGGGAAAGTGAGAGCTTCAAATATTTGGTCTTTGGCCTTTATATAACCGTTCAGTACTCGGCCATTCGGCGACGTTACCCTTATCAACGATCAACTCGGCAATGCGCCAAATGCATACTCATCTCGCCGAGTTTTACAGGAGATCCATTATTTTGGGGTCAAAATTGGTGGATTAAATCGGAGTCGCCGATAATTTCAGCGATTAGGCAATTGGATCCTTGGCTCACCAACTTGCACTTTTCAACACCTTTCTCAGTTTAACCTACAAAATCAGCACACCATTATTCGAACAAAATAAATTAACGCAACATCACCTTGGGTTGCATCCCAAGAAGCACCTTAGTTAATGTCGTTGCACGATGCAAGTCCTTACTCAATCTCTCTTATTGGGGTCGACCCCAGCGTTACCAAGCAACCCCAATAGTTCGTTTGAGTGGAGGGGAGGCACTGCGTAACTCAAGAGCAACTTGATCAGCTGGATCGATCTAGAGTGAGAACCAACCATTTGGTTCAACACTTCAACATTCTCTTTTATCTCATTTATTACTCGGTCTTGTTCGGTGACCTTTAGGAGAATGATTTGCATTGTATCCTCAACACGGTTGTGTTCATTGTTTCTAGACTTCCTCTGCTCATGAGGGGGTATGTACCTCCCAAGACTTGTGCACTACTTTTCCACCTCTGAGATCTTGGTGGCCAAGCTATTCAGCTAAGTTACCAGCACAGTAAACATAAAGTCACTCTCGACTTCTTGATTCGCCTCAGCTAACTTGGTATCACTTCTTTCGGCCAGTCTTAGGGTGCCTGTATAAAATCAAAAACTCAAAGAAAAAAAAAACTAAGAGTAAAGTTAGTAAACTACCACTAGTAAGAACAAAAATTCTATTAAACTAAGCATTCTCCAATAACACCACTCCCCGACAACGGCGCCATTTTGATGCTTATCGTGACCAATGATACCAACCTACGGTATGAGCGTCTACGATCGTATCCATGTTATCACTAAAACTTCAAATACCTGAAACTTAATAGTTTTCATCAGATATTAAGAGAAAATAAGCATTCGAGGACACTATTCTTATCAAAATAAAGCCCTGAATGAGTCCAATTTGTGGACTCATCACGTTTCAAGGACACTTCATCCAATTCTAAGAGTCAACGATCGCTAGTCAGTATATATAACCCAACTAAATGAGTTGGGGTCGAAATAGACAATATCAAATAAAAACTTAATTCAAATCAGGAGATGACATGAATGTCAAATAACAATGGGGTTTTTGTATAAAACTATCAACTACAATAGCAACAAACAAAACGAAATACAATAATGAGACGCATTCTTGGGATGTGATTATATTATAGGCTAGTATAGACAAACAAGTAATTGCAACTGTTAATAAATAGCTGAATATTAGTGAGTAAGATAAGCCATAGAGGAAATAAACTTTCTCTCGAACAATTTACCCTGAATCAAGTTGGTTTCTCTCGAATAGCAACAAGTAGGCAAAATAAAACGGGCCTATACCTTAGTCTATTCACTCTCTCGAGTTGAATATGTGGAATTGAGTTTAGGATTAACTCTCTCAAGCTGAACCCATATTAACCCAATACCCACTGACCATCAATCAATAATCTTGATTTTAAAACATTTCTCTCGAGAAAGCCAAAAACACAAAGGTAGAATTGCATTCGCTACTATAATTCTTAAATTAAACTACAGTTACTGATTAAAATTACTTCTAAACAGCATTAAAAACTAACAATTAGCAACACTCATAAACTAAATCAACCCATAATCAAATAATCACACTCCGAGAATTAGGGTTTTAGCTAAACATCATAAAAAGATAAAAATCGTTACCAAATTTTGTTTCCATCAGCTGGGTCAAATTAATTTCGTCCTTACAATGCTCCAAGTTGAAGAATCTCAAAGACCCACTTCCAATCTCTCGAAAGTGAAAAACTTCTAATCTTCAAGCCTAGGAAAGACTAGAGAAAAACTTGTCTCAATACTTAGAGTTCAATAATAATTTGATTATTGATAAAATGATAAAAAAAGATACTAAACTAAATGTTCAAAAATGTATTTATAGTCGCCAAAAAAATGCTGCGAAGGGTTGTTTGGCGCAGTAAGTCAGGCTCACCGATCCGCCTTTTGATCAATGTGCTCGCCCTTTTGCCTTGGACTTCAACTCCCTCAAGTTCTGTAACTTTGGGCGATGCAACACTGCATCATGGAACCACTCGGCAACTCACCGACTACTCCTTTCTCTAGCAAACTTGATTTTTCCTTCAGGGCTTGGCACACTCGAACTTTAGGCGGTCAACAGGTCATTCGGCGACTCGCCAAGTAGACTTGGCGATCGCCAAGTAGACTTGGCGATCACCAAGTGTACTTTTCTTCATTCTTTTAGCTCGCTTTGTTCCTTTTTGAAAATTATTGTCCAAGCTTTGTTTCTCAATCATGTACCTGGAAATCAAGTGTTTTACATCAGTGATGGCACAAAATAAGCATTTGAGGACACTAAATCTATACAAATAAAGCCCTAAATGAGTCCAAATATAGAACTCATCAACAACCCCAACATAAACTTTTGCTTGTCCTCAAGTAAACCTAGAGTTCAACAATTCAAAAAGGATGTCTCAAACAGTGCTACACAAGACTCAATCATGAATGCAGACAACAAGACTCAACTTACTCATGTAATGATCAATTGTGCACTCAAAGATTCAAGTTGAAACTCACCATTATCAACGATTCTCAAGTTCACAATACTTGTTTCAAATGCAAGTTCAAGATCAACAAAGGTACTTAAATGCCCTCACACAAAGAATGATTCCATATTCACACACAGTTGTTCAACACTTTATAGTTCCAGAATCAAGTAAAACTCTCACACTCAAAAAACATGCATGACTTTACCCATAGGTTCGCCCTTATTTTCCAACCAACATTTGTTTCAGCTTAGTCAAGATCACAAAGGTCTTTTCAAGACATGTAACAGGGATGAGTCCAAATGTATGGTCATTTAGGCTCAGTGGCTACTATCCTCATGAAATGTGGTATGAACAACACTTTATTCCCTTTTCTTCATCATTCTCATTCATGCTCAAAATTCACCCCATTATTCACTTTCCATGTAATACCGGACACCAAATTTCTTTTGCAACTTTTACAACATTACTTCACAACTTTTTCCTTCTTATTTTCGTTTTCTCTTCTTTTTTTTTATGGAAGGGTTCCATCTTTTTAAAAATCATAGGTAAAGGGGAATTTCTTCACGCTTCTTGATTTACTTTCTCTTTTCACCACACCCCCAACTTAGTCTTTTGGCCTAAGTTGGCTATTCAAACAAACCACATTTCATGAAGATTATGGTTGAAGGGATAAAGAAAGTTCACAATTGCTCAAGTTTCTTTCAGGAAAAGGGTAAGGCTCAACGGGTGTTCAAACAAAGTTCACACACTCACAAGGCAGGCCACAAAAGAGGTATAACGTCAAAGTGTTTCACTCTTTAAAATAGTTGCCTAAGATCATTTCAAGAGCTTGCATCACTTAGTCAACCGGACCAATGGGGCAAATTCTAGGTGTCATCACACATGGTTCACGGTAAGCTCATCACACAAGGCATTGGCACCAATATCAAACAAGACTCCACACTTTCTCTAGTGTGCAATTTTTATCATAAGAGACTCAGTTCGAAACCGGCTAGTCACAACGAGATTCAAAGAGTTCACATATTGTCTATGCAACATTATTTGGCCTAATCGTAGCCGCACATTCATTTTTGTTCGATTGAGAGCACTTTTTAAGTCATCGGTATTGATCATGACTGACACTCAAATTAGCACAAGAACAACCACAATTAAATACACAAGAGGTGGCACAATTTTTTTAGAAGGGATAAAAAATCACTTACATTGAAAATACGGATCCATAATCTCAAACATCCACAAAACAGTGCCAAAACATAAACAAAACTCAATGTATAAACAAAAACAATAATTACAAGATGTAGGTATGGAAATATGTCACCCCACCACAAATTAAAAAACAAGTTTGTCCTCAAATACAAGAAAATATCCAAAAAGTCAATAAAAGTATAGAGATGGAGGTAAAGAAAAGTATGTCTACATAGTCTCTTCATCTTTCGGGGCATCAGTGCCTGGTGTAACATCAGCAGTACCAGCTCCACTAGACCAAACTATGGTGGTGTCTCTCAAGGAGGTCTGGTGGGCAGTCTCGAACATCGCATCCTCAAGATCGACGAGATCATCATACATAGTAGCATATAGCTGCCCAAGATGCTTCTCATCTGTCTCCGCCTCTGATATATCAGCTGCCACATCCATTTGTACCTCTCCGATGGTAGTCGAAGGAATCTCAGAAGTAGCTGGAGCATCCTCCGTGTCAGCTGCATAAAATTAAGTGGTGAAGTCTGTAGACTTTAGATAGTCCATATCCTTCCTCAGGTGTGCAACCTCGGCTCTGAAAGATGTAACCTCCGAAGTCTTCCTCTGTCTACACTCACAAGTATCACATCTCACTATGAAAGTGTAAATAGATGTTGATAGGGGTGTCAGTGCAGCTAGAATAGAACTCTTGATAATCCATGATACCGTCGCTTCCAATCGAGTCGCCCTCACATCTGCAGAATGGGCTAAGTGCCCCATCTTAGAACGACCCTAAAAATAAATAAGTTAAACTAGAGCCTAACGTATGTGTGTTTGAGTTGGTGTGAGGTTTGAGTGAGGCTTCATGTTGTGGAATGTTATCCCGAGCCATGGTTGAGGGGTTTAGGGGTCAAACATCAAGGTACGACTCCCCAAGGACCACCCTAGGGGTCTTTGAGGAGGACCCTAAATCTAACCCCCAAGGTTGTACCAAAACAGAAAGTTGGCCAAAGTTTGGTGACCTACGGAAGGGGTCCACTCCCCGTATGTCCATCCACGCCCCATGGATGGCCTCCGTAGGTTATGGACCCCCAAAGAAGGCCACATCGACGAACCACAGAGGGGGCAGTACAGTCCGTTACCCAATCCATGGTCCGTGGATGAGGGTCTTGTGATTAGCCACTATTTTCTGCCCAAGTCGGCCATGCCAAGGGTGGTTTGGTAAATTCCTCCCTAGGCTAGTTAAATATTTGGACGGTTATTTTGGGTTTATTAACATATTTTAAGAGTATTAAAAGTATTAAAACATAGTTAAGATTTCATTATTCGAATTCCCCATATCCAAACCCCTCCCCTCCTAAAGTCTTCTCTCTAGAAAGTCCATTAGAGATCAAGGTCAAGTTCAAGCTAGGGTTGGGGATTTTAAGGTGTTTCTTCTTCAATTTTCCTGGGGAATCAATAGTAAGGTATGGTAGTCTTGATACTTGTCTAATTTTCCATTCAATGAGCTTATTAAAACAAGATTTCAAATCATGAAAATCTAGGTTTTCACTTAATCTCATGGGTTCTCTTATCAATCATTTTCAAATGATTTCTAATAACAAATTATAATTGTGCTGATGTTTAGTTGATGATTTATGATGAAAATACTTTATGAACCCATGAATTCTCTCAATTCCTAATATGTACCTTTTGAAGTGGGTTTGATGATCATGAATGAATGTTGATGGATTATGCCTAAATGGATTTATATTGTTGAATTGAATCACTATTCATGCCAAATTGTATTAGTCAAAGGTTTTTTGGTGACTTATGATCATGGCCTTGAAAGGTCAAGTGATGACCTAATTTACATGTTGAAGTAGAATTGTGATTGAGCTATTGATCCACTTGAAAGGTGGATGTGTTTACTTACTTTGTATATTGATCCACTTGAAATGTGGAGGTGTTCACTTATTATGTACATTGTGATCTTGGCCTTGAAGCCATAGTGTGAGTAATTGAAGTATTATCATGATGTTGTATATATGAATGTGAGGTGAATGATATGCATGGGATTTCAATGATAGAATGATGATCTTGTCTAGAATGTAAATGTGTTATTATTGAAAGGATATTTCTCAATTTTACACTCATGAATGTATGAATGGTTAATGTATGAATATGATGAGAATTATATGTGTGTGATACTTATGTATGAGTTATAATCATGTCTAGAAGGCAATTGTATGAATGATGAGGCTATATTTGAAAGGTTATTCTCACATACTCACACACACTCATGAATGAAGTTATATGATAATGTTAGTGACTGTTGAGTCTATTGAAAGGCTATTCTCAGTTGTACTCTAATGAATGATAATGACTTGTTGTGAAAGGACTTTGTCACAATAAGCGGGTTCTTAGGTGAAAGGCTACTCTCATGTTTGAATGTATGAGCTTTCCAATGAATGAATGTTGGGATGGGATGGATACTCATCCGGGAGTTGACGCAGAGTATCTAGTAACAATCGTTATATCCCATTTTAGTGAATGTTGGGTTTGGGATGTATGCTCATCCGGGAGTTCAGGCGTGGTATCTAGTAGCAATCCCTTATCCCATAATGAACTAATGTAATGAATGTATTGTGATCTGTGGGGAATAATGCTAAGCACCAAAAGGATATGGTTTGAGATGGGTGCTCATCCGTTGACAATATGGATGCCCTCACGTGAGTTGAGGCGGGGTATCTAGTAGCAATCTCCTTGTCCCATAACAATGTTCCCACATAGGTCTAGCTAGTGGATCCACTTGAGCTAAATACCGGTCTTCTTAAGGAAAGTTAACCATCTTCTACGGTGTGGGGTTACATGACACCGTATTCCATGATATAGCTCTCATGGTCTATGTTGGTTAAAAGCTTATTCCCATCACGTGAGATGTGCATTATGGTTTGTTGATGATTTTTATGAATTGTGGGTTGTAGTATGGGATGTCATCCATGCATTGCACGAGTAGGCTTTGATAGGGTCATAGTGAGTTCTGTAAGTCTTCATGACTAATGAATGAAGTGTCCTCTAAATGAAGTTAATGAAGAATGCTGATCTAATGTCTAGTGAATAAAGGTGATCTTAATGTAATGTAGTTAATGAAGAATGTGACTCATGCTTAAATGAAATTATGCATGCTATACTTGGATTGTATTATGAGTTACATTATTGTCATGACTTTTGAGTGTGAATGTGCCTTGTCTAGGATGACTTTAAAGAAGTACTTAGTGTGAGTAGTAGTATGGGATGGTACTTGCACATTGCACAATGATGACATAGAGTTGTTTTAGATTTGGTCTTAATGTGACGATGTGAATCATGTAATATTTATGTCTCTTAAATGCTTTATTGTGTAATGGTGCAAAGAATGAATGGTGAGTTAACTTTTGGTGACCTTAAGGTGGTGCCTTAGTGTGGGTGGTGGTATGGGATGCTACCCATACATTGCACAAGGTATAGCTTGAGGGTTACTTAAGGTGAAGTCTTAAGGTGAATGTAAAGGTTCATATGTGGATTAAGTTCTAATGTGAAATGTATGGCTTATATGTTGGTTGTGACTTATATTGTGCTTCTTTTATCAATGTTCATGAAGTTTTACGAAAATTGCATAAATCCTGACTTCCAAAGAAAATATCCATTTGAAGCATGTTTTTGCATGGCTTTCATACTTAGTACATCTAATGTCCTAACCCATATTTCTTCTCCCTTTTTACCAAAGTGTAGGGTTTGGAGATATTGGTGTTCTATGCTTGAGGAGTAGGGTTCAAAGGTGCTTGAACATGAAAACTTGGTGAGTCCTTATAGTTTTGAGGACAAAACCCATTCCCTTTCTGTCTTTTAGTTTTTGTTAAATCTTTTGTATGGGATAAGTCCCAATGTTGTATTCAAAGTATTAGATGGTTTGAGACATAGTGTAAAAAGTATAGAAAGTCCTTCGCTTGCTTTTTATTGAAAATGTCTTCGATTGTAAAGAAAGTTTTAAATTATTTTATATTTTCCTATGTTCTTATGTTCAATAATACTATGATGCTTGTATTAGACCCCTTCGGAGTCGAGTACGCTGTGTTGGAGCTGGGGTGTACCCCCGAGTCGTGACAGTGAAGAACATCGCTTCTATTGCCACTCACTTGACAAATTTGACCAAAAAGGAGGTACCATATGAATGGACTGAAAAAATGTGAGGACAGCTTCCAAAAGCTCAAGACTCTATTGATCACCGCACCTATTCTAGCACTACCGATGGAAGGTACGGATTTTATTATTTATTGTGATGCCTAACATTCTGGTTTGGTGCGGTGTTCATGTAGGATAAGAATGTCATAGCCTATACATCACGACAATTGAAGGTGCATGAGAGGAATTACACAACACATGATTTTGAGTTGGCAGTGGTAGTGTTCACTCTTAAGATTTGGCGGCATTACCTCTATGGTGTTATGTGTGAGGTGTTTACTGATCATCGTAGATTGCAACATGTGTTCACTCAAAATGATCTGAGTTTGAGACAACGAAGGTGGATGGAGTTACTCATGGATTATGATGTGACCATCCAATACCATCCGGGTAACGCTAATGTAATGGCAGATGCTTTGAGTCGAAAAGCGATGAGTATGGGTAGTCTAGCTTGCAATTGTGCATCTCAGAAAAAGGTGGGGTGTTAGCTAGCATTGAAGTAAGGGCCTCGTTCATTGAAGAGATCAAGGCCAAACAGTTTGAGGATGAAAATTTGAATGAATATAAGAAGAAGAATGCGATTGGTAAGGCACAATACACCACTATTGATGCGTAAGGTGTGCTCAGTTTTCAATGAAAGATTTGTGTTCCTCGAATGAATGTCTTGGTTAAGAAATCGTTAACAGAATCCCATGGTTCACGGTATTCCATTCATCCGGGTGTGACCAAGATGTACCGAGAATTGAAGCAAATTTATTAGTGGCCAGGCATGAAAAAGGATATAGCGGAGTTTGTGGCCAAGTGTCAAAATTGTCAACAAGTAAAATATGAGCATCAAAGGCCTGCAGGTTTGCTTCAGAGAATTCCAATTCCGGAGTGGAAGTGGGATAGGATAGCCATTGATTTAGTGGTTGGTATTTGATGAGTCTGAGATTTGGACTTATTTAGGGGTTTATTTACAATGATTTAGTGTCCTCAAATTCTTGTTTTGTGCAAATAATAGATGTAAAACCTTTGATTTCCAGGTATATGGATCGAGGAACAATGCAAGGACACTAATTTGCAAAAAGGAACGAAGTGAGCTGAAAAAGTGAAGAAAAGGAAGCCTGGTGATCGTCAGGTCTACTTCGCGAGTCACCGAAGGGCTTCTTGACTGCCTAAAGTTCTAGTGTGCCATGCCCTGAAGGAGAAAATCAAGTTGGCAAGTAATGGAGTAGTCGGCGGATCGCCAAGTGGTTTCGTGAAGGAGTGTTCGATCGCCCAAAGTTACAGAACATGAGGATGCTGAAGGCCAAGACAGAAAGGCGATGAAATTGGCTAAAGGGCGGATCTCCGAGCTGATCAGCAAGCCAACTTACTATGCCGAATGGCTCTTCGCGACATATTTTTGGAGACTATAAATACATTTTTGAACATGAACTTTTTTTTATCAATTATCAATTATCAGACTTATGATTGAACTCTGAGTATATAGATAAAATTTTCTCTTGTTTTTCCAAAGCTTTGAAGAATTGATGTTTTTCACTTTCGAGATATTAGAAGTGGGTCTTTGAGATTCTTCAAAATGGACTATTGCAAGGACGAAATTAATCTTACCCAGTTGATAGAAACACAATTTGGTAAGGATTTTTATCTTTTTATGATGTCTAGCTTAAACCCCAATTCTTGGGGTGTGATTAAGTGATTATGGGCTTATTTAGTTTATGGGTATTGCAAATTGTTTGTCTAAATGTTGTTTAGAAGTGAGTTTAATCAGTAATTATGGTTTAATTTAAGAATTACAGTTGCAAATGCAATTCTACCTTTGTATTTTTGGCTTGCTCGAGAGAGAGGTTTGAAAATCAAGATTATTGATTCATGGTTAGTGGGTATTTGGTTGATATGCGTTCAGCTCGAGAGACTGAATCCTAAACTCAGTTCCACATAGTTAGCTCGAGACAGTGAATAGGTTAAGGTGTAGACTGGTGTTATTTTTCTTTCTTGTTGGTGTTCGAGAGAAACCAACTTGATTCGGGATAAATTGTTTGAGATAATGTTTATTCCCACTATGGCTTAACTTACTCACTAATATTCAGCTATTTTCTAACAATTGCAATTACCCGTTTGTCTATATTAGCCTATAATCGAATCACAACCCAAGAACCCGTCTCATTATTGTATGTCGTTTTGTTTGTTGTTGTTGTAGTTGATAGTTTAAATCAAAATCCCCTTCTTATTTGACATTCATGTCATCCCCTGATTTGAATTATGTTTTTATTCGATAATGTCTATTTTAAAGACTGGTTTGACCATGTTCACACTTTGCTATTGAATCTTCAACACGTACCGCACCTTGTGGAATTGGACCCCAACTCATTTAGTTGGATTATATACTTACTAGCGATCGTTGACACTTAGAATTGGATGAATTGTCCTTGAAACGTTAATCAAAATGGCGTCACTGCCGGGGAGTGGTGTTGGTTAAGATTCTTTGGTTAAGTTGAATTTTGTTCTTTTTAGTCATAGTTAAATCTACTTACTTTTAGTTTTGGTTTGTGTGTTGATGTTTTGAGCAGAGATTTGAGAATATCTTGTTGAAACGGTGACCCACTGGAACACCCTCCTTTGAGATTGATGATTATTACGGATAACATCCTAACTTTCAAGCAATTGGAGGGTTAGACTATTCATGAGTTGTGGCCAAGATTAAGGCAGTTATGCAGCAATGCCCATCTCATGGAATTCCAGATACGATGCTTATGGAATTCTTCTACAGATGTTTTGGTCCTGAAAATATAAAAGTGGCTGATCATCTCTCTTCGGGTCATTTGATACGACAACCCGATGAAACAGCAGCACAACTTCTTGATTACGTGGCTAAGACCAACAAGGAGACAGAAAAGGACCATGCTTTGGCCACATTGTTGGGTCAGCTAGCTATTGAAACGACCCCAAAAATGCCCGAAAATGTGCTTCAGAAACACCTATAATTGTAATTTCCATATATCTCAAAATTTGTGCATGATTTCGGAAATTCGACTTCATATTCTTATTCATGGGGTCAAATTGAGTGGGGAATGGGTCTAACCCGAATTTTAGAGCAACCGTATCAAAATTCGAATATCGCAAAAATGTGATTTGGAGGGTCAAATTTAATGGGGTATATCTCTTACCACACAAGCAACTGAAAGGGCCACAACCTATTACATTAAAGCTCTTTGAGTTAGCTTTCCAACGCAGTTGGTTTCACCTCATTACGAGTTAGGATGAGGGAGTTATGACCATTTTCGTAAAACTTGTCTGTGCAGATTTGCAATTTCCAGTGAGCTTTTTCTTTTCTTTTTGTGAGGCTAAGTGTTGGGGACGTTTTTTTTTATAAAAAGGGGATATGTCCCATACTTAGTCATTTTTTTTCAACTTCAAAAACATTCTCTAAGCCCTCTCCAAAATTCCACCAAGATCCTCAACCAAATTCAAATATCTCAAGCTCTAATTCCGGATTCAAGACTCAATCTCAAGCTTCAATTCTCCATTGCAATCTTCATCAAGGATTCTCCAAAGTTGAGGTATGTGGGTTTGATTGTGGAAACTTTCCTTTCCACAAGTCCAACCATTTATCCTCTATTTTTACTTCAAGTTTATGGGTCCTTATGGTTATTTATGAACTCTTGAAGTATGGAATTACTACTACACACCCTATTAGAGTCTATTTTGCATATTCTCATGAAATGGAATTATTATGTGATGTTTATGGTATTCATGCTTCCACGATCAAATTATGAAGGTTGATATACATATATGTATGTTGTTGATGGGCTGATTTATATGGATTTTTGAATTAGTTGGACTTAGTACTCTTGAAATACATGATTTTATTTACATGAATAGCAGCCCACCACGTGTTTGATAAAATGCCCATTTATAGAATTCTTAGAAAATAGAAGGTCCAATGTACGTCCTATAAATCGGATGGTTATATAATTACTGAAATGACGATGAAATGGACACATGCATATGAATTTCTCTATATAAGTGTTGTGAGTCAACCAAGCCTAGCTCGGGGGGTTGTAGGCCTGGGTAACCATATCGAGGGGTTGGTACCTTGGTTGCCTAGTACGGGGGGTAGTAGGCCCGTATAACCATATCGAGGGGTTTGTACCTTGGTCCCTAGCTCG
>JAJOOH010017023.1:0-12796 GCA_029582605.1 Solanum gracilifrons
TCTAAGATGGCCATGTGAGACTTAGGCTTCCGCTGTGTGTTTTTAAAGTTGTTTTGAGAAGTTTAAATGTGTGGATGTAAATAAATATGTTTTTATTCCGCACTATTTTCATTATTTAATGCAATGAATGACTATGTGGCTTGTATAAGACTCCTTCGGGGTCGAGTACGCCGTGTTACGACTTGGGGGTGCTCCCGGGTCGTGACACTTATTAGTTTAGCTCCCCTACCTTGATTTAACATAATTGTCATTGTTGTCTCATTTGCTTGTAGTGGTATGTCAAATCTTGAGTGTGTTGTACGACCTCCTGGCAATATTGTTGCTACACCACTGGTTGCAGATGTCAATGCTATCATACCTTTTGATCTCACCTTTGCCAGTAATGCCCGATATAGGAAAGTTTTCCCGGTTCCCCAGGCCCATCTACAAAGAATAACCCCGATGTTTCTGAGTTGACCCTTTCGAGAACGGTATTGAAAGCTTGTGCTTGTTCTTGATTCGACTTTGATTCAACGTCAACATCTTCAATCGGCACCTTCATGGGAAGTTCTTCTATTATTTCTCTACATTCATCTGGGTCAGTTTGATTTACTTGTTGTTTGATTTGAGGGATATCATAATTGTCCACACTTTGTCCCATACTCTCCAAGTAATAGTTAATACTTTTCAAGGTACATTGTATTTGTGTGTCAGTTGTGCTGGAATGGCTTCTTTGAAAGTCTTCGGACATATCACTGTAATATGTGTCCCAGAGACATCTGACATTCGTTGGGTTGCAATGAACTAAGATTGTAGCAAACAAACATCGAAGGGTGGTAGGCATCTTGAAGGTGACAACCTCGCGTAAACATTCCGCAATGTTATTATCCAATTCTAATAACCCTCTTTCTTTGGTTGCCTGCTTAAAAGTTTCACAATGCTTTCCATTAATCGTAAGTAAGTTTTCAAATGAAGTTGACCCTCGAACGTAAGTCAATAATAGCCTTTCGTAATACCTTTCTCCTTCTCTAGGATTCGCTGCGATATTGAGTAAATATGTTTATTATGTAAAGTTTGTATGTTTAATTGACATAGACACTAAGTGTAATTGTCTTACCAATATTTATGTGACTAATGTCGATGCGTGATTTTCTTTTCCTCCAAATTTTGGATTGGGAGTTCCAACCATAATGCACTGGAAATTCTCTATAAAGACATTTGTGAGCCTCAATGTCTATAGAGCACATCCTGAAATACTCAGTAAGCATTGTTTGGTTTACAAAATCTGATCCCACAATAGTTTGTAGATTTTGCTTCTTCCAGTAGCACACTACATATTGTTTTGTAAGTATATTATAAACAAATAAAAACAATTGGCTAGAAATTATTAGTATCTCTAATATTTGACTAAAATTTGTAAAGTACCTGTTTGTTTGTTTGGTAGATGTAATTGCAGGTTTATAACTGTTGGTTGCATTTCAGTTAGGTTAAACTCATAAATTTGCCACATTGCTTTTGGTGGAGACACCCAACATGCATCTTGGAAGCTTTTGATTTCATCAATGACTTTTTTTCCATCGTTTGATTCTATGTGTATGACACATTTGTCGTGTCCTTTATATATATATATTTGTAAAGATACTTTATTGCTCTAACTCCTGAGCAGACCTCAACATTAATGTGACAACTATATCTCATCAACAAATATGGATTATATGGTACAAGACATTGGTTATTCGTCTTCATTCCCCGGATCTCACTTGTTCTCCCATTATTTCTTCTTCTGTAAATCGGATATCCATCCTTTCCTTGTATTATTTTGTTGTTGAATGTTCGGGGATAGTAAAATTTACATTTCATTTTTTATACACGGGTTTGTCTTACGTTTTCCCCCGCAAGGTCCATGTATGATAATTAATGCACTTAATTCTGGATGTGCGGCACTATTTGGGATTTCTGCAGTAATGTATCTATCATACTCATATGTTGATCGTATCTTATTACCTTTTTTTAATATTAGAAGTAAGTGTATATGTGGTAAGCCTCTCTTCTGGAATTCTACCACGAAAACATGTGCTGCAATCGGTCCAAATATTATTTTTTTTGAAAATTTGGTCTTTCAAGACTTGCAATTTCACTCAAAACACTCTGGTAACCAAATCAGGCCTGTCTTGAGGTAGTTGACCTGGACGCAATGTGTTTTGAATCTCAACCCATTATGGGTTACATGTTATGGTGATGAATAGATCTGGTATTCCAAACTTTTGAACCAACGACATAGAATCCATATACCGTCGTTGCATATCCCTAGGGCCTCCAATGAACGATCCTGGTAGTAGTACCATCTGTCCTACCTTGTCTCATCTACTCTCGCCGGCCATGACACTATCAACAATACCTTGGAGAATCTCCCTTCGATAATTTAGTTACTCTAATCAATAATATTCAAGTCTTGTTGTTTCTATTTTGATGTATATGTCCACAACAAATTGCTGCAACAATCTCCTACACAGTAATAAAATGGACTTGTCACCCGTTCGGACTTGTAGTTTATAACAGTAGTACTCCCTGCAGGAAACACAATCTTTTGTTTCGCGTCTTACACTTACATGAATTTAAAAGTACTTGTTATGGCTTATTGATTATTCTTGTGGGAAATTCATGGACATAATTGGATAATGCAACGCTGTCATTGAGAGCATCTTGTTTTATTTTAACTCGTAAAGTAAACTATCATACATTGGTTATTATTTTTTCTGGTCACTTGGAATATGTGGAAGGAGGTTTTGTCACGCAAATTAAATCATATGGTCTATTTTAACCCATTTTTATGGTCAATCAGTTTCTACAACTATACCTAAAGTGGTGCATGGATATATATAATTGTTCTTCTTGCAACTGACAAATAGGTATGATAAGATAGGAATGCGTAAATATATTATAATTATGATAGGTCAGAGGTGTTGACACCCAATTTTGACCCTCCACAATATAAATTAATCATTTCGAGTTTCTCCAATTTAAAACGATTTAAAATAATTAGTTTTATAAAATTTCCAAAAAATAATAATATAGTTGCAAGATTTTTAAATAATTTTGTCACTTCTCATAATTTTTAGATAATATATATGTTTTACATAATTATGTATATAATTAGTATATTTTATGATTATTCGAAAATCGTCTCAAAAAAGATTTTATATTTTTAATATTAGGAATGGCTATAATTTTGAATTAATGAGTTTTATGAACTTCAAAATACTTTCAAGTTATTTTAAAGTAATTTTATCATTTTTAATAATAAATATGTATATTTTTGCAATCACGTTATTTTATAAATATTTGAAAAATTGTCACAAAAGATTTTACATTTTAGTTAAATATTTTATAAATTTACTTTAAGTTATAGTTATAATTTCGAGTTAATTAGTTTTGTAATTGAATTAATTAGTTTATAATTAAGTTAATTATTTTTATTTTCGTTATTATTAAGAAACTCATTAATTAATTTATATTAACTCATCTTATTTAAATGTTAATCAAATTCACCAATTAACTCAATTTACCTTAAACCCATTTGAAACCAAACCTTGGCCAAAATGATGTTTTCGGTGTCTTGGAGGTCTGTATTTGTTGTTGTTTGTAATTAAATTCCTAGCATAGTGATGTGTAGTATCTGTGTTCTTCACATTTTGCTATTTTTATGCCTAGTTGTACTACTTCTCAACAGTAATTTTAAGGCTATTTCGTTAGCAATCATCTCGAGTTCGCTTGTTTGAATTTCGTTGAATACTCATGTTTAAGTTTTCACACTCTCTTAGCGTCAAATGTTTCACTTAAGTTCTATTACTATTGGTGTTTGGCTTCCCTCCGAAATGAAGGCAGAATGTCAAGATAAGGTGATATGAAATCATGTGTTGTATCGCCTATTTTTGTTGGATGCAAGAGCTTGGCTTCTCCATTTTCAAATTTTGTGATTATCATAATGTTCAACATGTTGTGTTTTGGACCAAGTTTTTTTCGTTTTCTTTGTGTTAGATGCTAGCCGAAATGTTGGTCATCAACTTGTTGTTCAAAAGAATGCCTTAATTCAGTAGCATTTGATGTTCCAAGCAGAAGTGTATCTCTGTTTGCTCACCCGTAGTTTGTTTTAGTGTTTGGAATTTTTGTATTTGGAAGAAAGTTGTGAATATCAACGTACATTTGTATTTGGAAGAAAGTTGTGAATATCAACGTACATACAGTGTTACAAGTGAGCTCAATATCTTCCCTCGTGATTCCTAATCGAATAAGTATGCATTAATCTCCACCTTAGCATGTTCTTTCATTTATTATATGAATTTATTTATGTGAGCTAATGTCCTTTGAAGTGTGTATTACTCATTCTTAGGATTTATTTTTTTTGAGTTCAAATCAACTAACTATATACAATTTGGTGAATATAGTTTAACCTTTGATGCTCATAGTCAACATGATCCATGCCCCACTGTTTGTTGTTTTTTCTTCCTTCTCTTTTATTTGTTATTATCATTTTTATTTTTTTTATATGCATTGGTTGCTATACATATGTTTTCCAGCAACTATTTGTTCTTGAATTAATAAATGGTTGACTTTGTTATTGGTGGATACTTAGCCTTATTTGTTAATTTGTTTTTGTTATGGCTTATTAAATGACTCCTTGTAATGTGTCTCTCATCATTCGCTGTAAATAATTCTGAGTTGTTTGAATTATCATTCTAATTCTTATCGTTTTATTTTCCTTGCATGAATCTCTTGTTCCGAGTCCATGGTGGACTGCTCCTCCTAAGCACTCTCTAGTCGAGCCATAAAGGCTCAATTTATTCCTTTTCTTCATTGTTCAAGTCAGCCGGGCAAATAAAATCGAGTCACAGGGCTGGAAACCCAGATACAAGCCTCCAAAAGTCCTAAGATGGACAATATACATTCAATATTCGCTATATGCTTCTGTATACACTTATATACAGGTCAAAAACGCAAAAATACAGGGCTAAGGTGAAATATAGGTGTTCGGAAGCAAGAGATACCTGAAAAGAGCCTATGCACACGCTGATATACACTGATATACATCAGCTGTATACCAAAAACGGGAATTTGGTTAAGACCAAACTTTCCAACAAATTTGGCCCAAAAGGAGGCCCAAATTCAATTTCTCTCTTGCTCTTTAATTATTTAATTGTGATTATTTATTGTTTGTTATTTAACTCTAACTTTATAATTTTTAATTAGCTTAATTAAATTCCCCAAAAAGATGAACCATATTCTTTATGTTAGTTTCTTTAAAAATAATTTATTCCTATCAACTCTTATACTTATTCAAATATTTTTTAGCCAAAACTTTCACTTATCTTTAATTAGATTAAAATAATTTCTTGGTTTATCCACCAAGTTGGTTCAAATTATTATTTCTAAAAAAATGACGTAAATAAATTTTAATTAATCTAATTTTTGTTAAAATCCTAATTGACCAAGTTGTTTCAATTAAGATCCTATTTTTCTAAAAAATTAAAAATTTATTCTTTATTTAACTATTTTATCAAAGTTAATCGAATATCGTAAAATGTTATATATTTTATGTTAAATCATTTTCCTAATTTTTTTAAAAAAAGACATGTTCTTTAAGGGTCTTCTTCATTTAAATCACTTTTTTTTTACTCATTTCGAAATTGTTCTAAGTTAAAGTATTTTTTTAAAAAAAATAAACTTTAAAAAATGTTAGTCAAAACCTTTTCGATTGATTAATAATAAATAAATAAAAAAAACTTACTCAGTCATTTTCTCAAAAAAGGTTAGTCAATTAATAAGAAATGGTTTTCATGTTTTAATTTATTAAATTGGTTTAAATGAATTAAATAAATTCTAATTAATCTAGTTTTTATTAATATTCCAATCACTTGTATTTCGAGTCGAATGTATCATTTTGGATCCCTTCCTCTAAAAAATAAAAAATGAAATAAAATGTGTCATTTATTTAATTATTTTCTTAATCAAATATATTATAAGTTATTTTTTTTATGTTAAATTATTATTTTATTTTTTTTCTAAAAATAGTCAAATATATTTTAGTGAAGTTGCAGGTCAACCGCATGTTAGCGGACACTTCGAATGCTTAAACCCTTCTTGAAGTGTAAATTGAACCCCGAACCCTCTTAGGTATTTTCAAATGATTTTTTTTGTTTAAATCTTTGAAAATTATAAGTTTTCTTAATTTCTTTAAAAAATTAAGTGGCGACTCTTTTCTAAGTATTTTTCTCAAATTGTTTTATACTTAGAACATTTCAAAAATGTGATTTTTCTAAAGATAGATAAATTACGGCACAACAAGAGGTAGTTATTAGTCGACAGATATTTTGAGTAAAGTAGTTTACACATTTGCTAATACTAATAATGTTAGTCATGTTACAGAACTTTAATTCCTTGCGTTGTCCCTTTAGGAATAAAATTTGTGTATGGGAAAACTACATGACCGCTAGTTGTTTTGGGTTTTTTGTCCTTAGATAACTTATCCATATTATGTTTGTACCAGGTGTAAATTTTAAGTTACAAGTTGTAATATGCTAGGCAAATGAAAGTATATTTTTCTTGGCTATATTTATAAGTGGTTACCTTGTTCTTCGTTGACGAACATCTCTGTGGCATTTGTGAATGACGATCTACCTATCTGGGAACTTGTTATTGCAGATGTTTGAGTGTTGTTGATTGGATTGAAACACTTTTGTATTTCATGATGCCAACCTCCTTCTCTTTTAGAAAGTATTAGAGGATATTGAAGCAGATCATAACAACCATAATAATGTTTGACTCGATGTTTATAACTTGAGTGCTCGTGTACTACAATATCTCTTTCAAATGGTGTATTTGGATTGTTACCGTCTACCCAAATGGCCGTCACCTGATCCACCGAGGGTTTGTTATACACCCGTTAGTCTAATGAAGCATTTGCAACTATGCGTATTTCTAGATTTTGAAAGCTTGTATGTTCTTTAAGCTGTGAGAAGAATTTTGCATATGGATTTCGCTCCACTATGTATCTTATTTTGGTCATGACTTCCTCTGATAAATAGGCATCTTCTAGTACTGACATTCTATTGGCTAATTCATGGTCTGTATCATAGAAGTATAGATGAAAGTACCATGGTTTGTCATTGTTTGGGATTAATGATGGTAGATCATGATATATTTGTCCTTGTACCTTGAAATTGTATACTCCTTTCCTGGAAGATGCCAAGTCCTTATCGAGCTTAACTCCAAATGATGTAAAAGCAAAGATACTATTAGACACGCGTATATTTTTCTTGAATAACTTGACATCTTCTGAGTCAGCCACAAATAATTCATAAAAGTCATCAACTACTTCATTTGGTGCTAAACTGATAGAGCCACCTCCGTAATAGAAGGTTGGGGATCATATTCAAACCTCAGAGCATGGCAGTAGGTACATTCTTTTTTTTTTCCAGATTATGAGTTGATGTTGTTGTGAACTTCCTATTAGTTACCCCTGTAACACAGAGCAAAATAATATTTATGAGTGAATGTTATATATGGTGACACCACTAAATTATATCAAGTTGTTAGTGTGGACTATTTGAGTAACTATACCTCTGTCAGCATTCACCTTAGATATAGCTATACGTTTAACAGTTTTTTCCGCTTCTTCACATGCGGCTCATGAGTGTGGCCATATTCTATTTGATTAGTTGATGCCACAAATTTTTCAACCCTTCGCAAGGATCTGTCTACATCCGAGAGTATTTTGTGCTTGACCGCTAGTGACAATGTGATGTGATGATGTTATAGTTATAGTATCTTTAGTTGGTTTGTATGTTTGATTTTGACGTTAAACAAACATTTTGGTAAACATACCTCTTGTTTTGGGCTGCTGATTCTGTTGCACTTTCATATTTAATTGAACTTTCGTCGAGTTAATGGTCTCATGTATGACATTTTGTGAATGTAAAAATTCATTAGTTGAAATTGTGATATTGTGATTATGTAACACCAAGTTAATTATGTTATGTGGTAAACCAGTATTACCTCCAGAGCAGGATTGAGGGAGGATGTATAAGTTGTGTAGTTGTCCTATTTTATATATGAAGCGGGAAAATGTTTGTGTAAGATGATAGGGGTAATATAATTCGAATAGCGAAGCAACTGAATCCTATATGATATAATAGAAATCATATTTGCACAATCTGCTACCTAGCCTCCTAAAGATTACTTATGTTCAGGTTATATGTTCAAAATGTCTGCGTATATAATTATCCGGTGTAACTACTAATTGCATTCTCTATTCCCTACAACCCGAATGACTTATAATCTTGTATTACATCTCTTTGAGGCATCTTTTTTGTTGGATTGTTCTCTGTTTATGTCTTATCATTTAGGATGGTTTTTGGGGTGGCCAAGGGAGTAATGAGACAGTTACAATTATATGCCAGATTTGCGCTCATCAAACAATGTCTATCATATGTATAATTGGGATTAGTATGGACTCTGTTGTATTACTTTTGAAGTCGTGAACTTAGGGATGGAAATGTATATGTTACCCTACTATATGATAGACGAACAAATGGAAGATGAAGCCATTGTTTTACTGCCACCAAGGATTTTCATATTTTTCATTATTATGAGAAGCATGATGCATATGACATTACTGGATGTAGTTTAGAGATGTAGGATAATTAATTTGTTTATGAATGTGTTAGGATTATTAAGAGAAACTTACAATTTGTAATTCACAGTGCGTGATGTTGTTGTATTATATTTTTAGTCTTGCGGGTGTTATCTAATATGAGAGCATAACAGAGGAGTGCAAAGGGTAGGATAATCGATCTGTTTATGAATGTGTTAACAGAATTAAGGGAACCTTACAATTTGTAATTCGTAGTGCGTGATGTTGTTATGTAATGTTTTTAGTCTAGCGAGTGTTATTTAATATGAAAGCACAACAGAGTAGTGCCCAAATTGATCCTGCAGACGATTTGTGTAAATGAATGTGTCACTGGGTCTCAATTTTTTATTTTTTTTTTAATTGATGGAAGTATGGAATGTGACGACTATAATATACTGGAGGATCCTGAAGATCTAGATGAAGGCGTAAATTTTAGTGAGTTCTTTTTGTCAGATGGTGCAGTGCCATAGTATTTTTAGCAAGGTTTTGTCGAAGTGGTTGCAACGATTGAGGAGGCAACTTTTGGTGCGCAACGCAAAACATGCAGAAAGTTGCGATGGTTTAGAGAAGGCGCGTCTGTTGGTTGATGACTTTTGATGTGCGACACAAAGCAATCAGAAAGTCGCGATGGTTTAGAGAAGGCGCCTCTGTTGGTTGATGTGTTGCTTGCCCCTGTCGGCTGGTTTAGTAAGTGTAATGTTCTGATTTTGCAGGATTCAAGACTTTCAGTATATGGGGCTTTCGTGGAAATCTGGAATGTGATATAATATACTATTTTTACTATTACGTAATTCTAATTGCTTCTTAGCAATTACAATGAGAGATAATAACTATTAAGGTCACACAACTTTAGTTATTTATCTATCAAAATTAATAAACTTAGTTTTTTATTAATAAAATCAGTCAACGTAAGCTTTTATATCCAAAAAATCAGTCAAATTAATTTATCAAGAAATTACTTTATTTTAAATAGCATAGTCACGATTTAAAGAATGAACAACTAACTCTAAATATCAATTGCATTATAAGATTATATTTTTAATAAAATTAAATCTAGCAAACAGTAACATTAATGAAGTAGTAGTCATTGATCAATTGAAAAGCATTAATTATTGTTAGTTCGTGTATTGAAAATGATATTATAATGGTATAGTGATTTTGACCTATTTCTTCATTATTATATCATGATATACAAATTAATTATGTGATTTGTAATAATAATTTTATATGAGTGATTTTATTGCCCTAAAGATGTAAGTTTAATGATTTTCTTGATATAGAACATAGGTTAATGGCTCGTTAAGTAATAATTCTATTTAATTGCGGCCAAGCAATAATAACTTTGTTTTTAATTTGCCCTTACCCCGAAACTTTTTTACCCAATGGAATGAAAATTGAATATTATTCAATCTTCCTGAGAAGTCATCGTTGTATACATGAACCATAATATTAGATTTGTAAGCATCCTAAGGTGGACAACCATAGTCTGGTTGGTGGACATAGGGGTAGCTATCGCATAAGAGTTGTTTATGGAACGAAGGTAATATCCAACAGAGGCAATATAGACAACTAACAAATATGAATTCACACATAAATCGGTAATAAGATACACTCATTGGTTATACAGTAGAAGCTACACATTATTTAGTTACATAATTCAGAACGACGTCTAATTTTTATCGGCTTTGGGTTTCTTTAGGTTGATTTGGGCCACTGCATTTGTGGTTTTCTTAGCCCTTTTCCTATACTTCCTCACTGATTTTACTTCTTCTTCCATGATAATTGGTGTTTCATCTTCCACTTGATGTATTTCTTCAGCAATTAAGCTCCTACGGGGGTTTGAATCAGTCAAATCAACTCGGACAAGGAAGTTGAATTGCTTGTCTTTACTCAACACCAATTTGCGATAGTTGTGACATTTTTCCTTCTTGATAAGATGTAAACAATTGAATATGTTAGTTGGAAGGTTGCCAGTAAGGTGCACATTAGACTATGTAAATATGGCGTGACATTCAATCAACTCTATATATAAAGATCATACCTTTAATGAGGTTGATTGTATGTACTCTTTGCACGTTGCAGCCTAGTAAATATTTAGCCGGTTCAAAAAGTATGACTCGAGCACGTTGTTCTCCACCACACATTTCAAGTCGTAAGCAGTATCTTCAAAATAGGGGCAATAATTCAATATGTCAAGTTTATGTGTTTTGTAAGGAGTAAATGTTTAATGGAGTTTTAACCGAGTCGAACCTCATTTCATATGCTACATTATCAATGTTGCAATTGGTACAAGCTACAACCTCTTCTATAACTTTCACTTTCTTGTGGCACGTTTTGCATGACAAATACCATGGCTCATCTTTATTGAGTATGTCTATAATTGTTGCTTTGAACTTGTACATGCAATCCTGCAAACGCCAATATACCATATTTGTGAAATGTTTAAAATACAAATGAATTTTATTTATAAAGGGGTGGAATATCGGTTAGTATGTACATGTGAATCAGCCAACAACCCATTGAGAATATGGACCAACAAAACTTCTATAGCTCTTCTCACTACCTTACTTGGTGTTACCGTAATATCTTTTTTGTCGGCCTTTATGATTTCACACTTGTATTTACAATGAGTTTAGTTATCGGTGTAAGCCATTTAGAGTGAGGTGTGTTCAGTGCATAGACTTTCTGGATTTATGGTGATATATAATTGCATAACAATGATAATAAAGGAATTATGTTGTCTTATAGCAATGTTCGATTTAACTGGGCTACAATGGCAAAGTGTAGTTTGAATATTAGTTTTGACAGTTGAGTTAAAGTAACAGTGCTGAACACATTTGTGAATAATGTAATGTACTAGGCTCGAAGGTCGTTTGCTTTTTAGAACATTGGATTAATTAAGACGTTGCTCACATGAATAATAGAGATTTCAAATCGGCCTAGTATGAGAAAAACATGTTAATTGTAATAAACATGAGCTATAGTCGGTGTCTATTCAATAAACACATACATCAGACTGTTGGATACCTTTATAGATTGAGACTCTAACATCACATAAGCCCAATATAGGTTTATCATCTTTAAGCTTTTCCAGGAATGCACAGTCATTTTCAGCAAAATCTCCCCCAAAGAGTTACATTTGTATGCTCCATCCTAGATTATCTGTTAGGAGTGAAAAGTCAGGACACCACCATATCACTATATAGATGACATATTATGAATCATTGCAACTTACAACTCATTTGTAACAACTATTTCCCGTCTCTTAGAAGTCGCATTTTGAATGAGGGGACTTACCGAAACTAAAACGCAAATCAAGTTTGGAAATAGCTCATGTAAATTAGTGATAACACTTACGTAATGGAGCATGAAAATAACAAATTTGACGTTTGGATAATTACCTAGAATAGCACCATTAGGTATTTATCAACATCGTCTAATGATAAAAAGCCATCAGAGAATTTCTGTGTTGAAACCTCATGGTCAGTCTTTTTTATGATTGTGTTGTCTGTAAAGGCCAATTCAACTTCTTTATGCACAGAAGAGTAGTTGGAGTTGACACGATCTAAGCGTTCTTTAGCGATGTAGTAACTCTTATTTGGCTTCAAGGAGTCCTTCCATGTTTCGATATGCTTATTAAATAGTGTTGCTTGAATCTTTGTCCCCTATTATTAAGTAGGGGTGGCATAAGTACAACAAACATGAACAATAGTACGATAACGTAACTAAAAGTGTCAATGTTGTTACCTCTTCATCAACTAATATGATAGTTCTGAAAGTCCCTTCATGCCTTGAATTCTTGTAAGGTGTTATTGAACCTTTCGAATAACTAAGACTCTAATCACAAAATCAACTGAGCTTTTTGGTATCTTGTTTATCGGGACACTCTATTTTGCTAGTTCCGTTTTAGTCTCCATATGGGTTGAATCTCAATAATTGCAGGTACCTGAGGAGATGAGTGCAACAATGTTATTTCTATTTTTTTTTTAAAAAACTTGCTAGGAATTATATGTAGCCAGATGAACGAACAATTGCCGATGTAGGTATGTGATGCATAAGTAAGATGTAAACAACACACTTGTAAGGTTAGAAGTAACATATATATATATATATATATATATATATATA
>JAJOOH010017024.1:0-11188 GCA_029582605.1 Solanum gracilifrons
TTTTAATACAATTATGAAACATATCTAATACAACTTTAATACAATTGCGATACAGTTCTATAAACTTTACCTTTTCGAGCTTCAATCTAATATTTCTCCTAAAATCAATGATAAACCAAAGTTTTCTTGAAATTGAGTTATAAACTCTAAACGTCGTTTTCAATTATTTGTAGGAATAATCTATCCAAATTAATTACTAATTCGTAAAATTCAAATAATTAATTCAAAATTTGAAGTTTTATAATGACCATCAATGGTGAACTCTTGTTGCTGTAATTTTAGAGATTTGAAATTTCTGCTTGAAAACATGATTTTGTACAAAATTTTTATATTTTTATTTCTCTTCTCGTGTTTTTGGGTAAAAATCGTGAAATATAGGTAAAAACTTATTTGAAGATATTTCTTTAAATGAAAAATTCAAAGAAAAAGAAGAATAAAAAGAAGAAGAAAGGAGGAAGAGAAAGAATGGCAAAGAAAACGACGAGAAGAAGAAGAATAAAAAGAAGAAAAGAGGTGGAAGAGAAAAAAGGCAGAGAAAGAGGCAAGCATAAACTGTACAACTTTTTTAATTCAAAAAAATTGTTATATTTAGTTAGAAAAATTATATTGTCATTGATAGTAAATATTTTCTTAATGTAGCATATTTATGTGATTTACCCTAGTTAGTTATTAGCTTAACTCAAATCAATCTTTGTGCTTCATTCTCTGTTTTGAACAAACAAACACATCATCGATGAAAAAAATAATTAAAAATCACGATAAAACACCCATTAACAAGGATTAACATCAAATAAGACTCTCAAATTTTAAATATGATCTTACCCAGGGGGGATCTACGTGTAACGGTGGGGTGCTACGGCACCCAGTGATTTCGGTTAAAACTTTGTATATATATGTATATACATATAAGATATCAGTATATATTAACTTTGCCACCCAGTAAACAAAGTTGTGAAAGGTGCTGCTGGCAGAAGATGTGGTCTGTCACACTCGCAATGCGGGTTCGAACCTTCCTTTGGGTATTAGTTTTTTTGCCTTTCTCAAAGAGCTTCTCAGATCGTTTTTTTCCTATTAATGTGGGAAGGGTTTTAGTATTTTTTTTTTTTCTTCCATTGGTTCTTATTTATATGCTATTCTTTAATAATTCAAATCGACTCCGTTTTGTTTTAACTAATTCTTAATTTTTTGTACTTTCTCTTTCACTAATTATTAATTTCTTGATGTGAGTATTACGTGTGTATTCTTAATCAATTAATGACAACTGAATTATGAATGTCACATAAATATTGCTAAGATTATACTTAAATAGTAGTATCTCTTTCAAGTTTTAAAAATGATGAATATTATTATGTTAGAGTTCTTTTAATTTAAAGGTTCTTCCGATCTTCATCGACTTTCTTGCTAAGTAAGATGACGGGGTTGAAACTATAATTTTTATTCTTTCTCTACTATATTTCAACAACTTATAAAAGTTCGAATTTTTAATGTGTAAAATCCTTTTTACAGCAAAGTTTTAGAGAATAAGGCCTCTAATTCCTTGAAATAAAAAAATTGAATTGTTTAGTTATCTCTAACCTCAGAATATCTAAAAGAAAATATTACTAACAAGTAACATACATGTTTGATCAATTTGTTTAATCGAAAAAGATAAATAACCCGAATTATAATCTAAAAATGGAGGAACCGACCCGTTTATCTTACTTGGACGATGTGGCACCCACGACCTCCAAATCCTAGATCCGCCTTTGATCTTACCAGACTGAGAGTCCGCAGAAATCTCAGAAATATGAGCCTCGCAAAGAGGGTAGAAATCTCCGAAATATGTGAGCTCTCGCCTCTCAGAGAGGAAAGTGACAGAAAACAAGGAGCATACAAGCAGGGGCAGACCTAGGTGGACTTTAGGGGGTTCACCCGAACCCCCTCGACAAAAAATAACACTATATGTATAACGTGAAATTTTGATTTTATGTATATATATATATATTAAAATGAACCCCTTGAAAATAAAGTACAGGCTTGACTCAGTGGATAAGATGTTCAAGAAGTTCGCTTAGGTCATGGGTTCGAATCCTATGGGCAACAATTGTTTTCCTCTTTTAATGTTTTGGAAAATGGAACTTTTGGGCTTACACCTTCTTCTTCTTTTTCATTATTTTTTTTCTTTTATTCCATTTCTTCTTTTAAATTTGTTTCTGTTTAAATTTATTAGATACATTCTTTTTCTTTTTCTTTTTTATTCTTTTAGATCTATTATTCATTTTGTTTTAACATAATTCTTTTTTCATATACTAACTTGAATAACTCTTTTAAAAAATGATGAATTGTATTTAACTTAAAATTGAGATAGAAATATAATTTATTTAAAAAAAAAAAGATAAATTAGATGTAATTGAATGAAGAAACTTAAATATCGTCAACATCCTTTCAAAAATATTAATTTATAGAATTCATGAAATTTCTTTTATATTTTTAATTTTATTTTAGAGAGATGGAAACTAAACTTATTTGATTTATTCGTTGTTTGTCTTTTTTACAAATTATGACTAACCTAGTAAATTAAACTATATGAACTAAAAAAATTGGCGATGCTATTTATTTATCTTCTGAATATGCATTATAACACACTTTCAGAAAATTTTGACGATTTTCATAGTAATATGTGATTGAATGGATACTAAATTAAAAAATTTAAAAAGTGAAAAATAAAGTAAAACATTACAAAATAAAAGTATAAAAAGCACAAAAAAAAAATTAAGAATGCTCGATGGAGCATGATAAAAGTAGAAAGAAATGCTTAATACGGTATGATAAAGTAAGTTAAATTTAGCATGATAAGGTAAATATCTTTCTTTCCCATCTCGCTTCCTTTTTTCATCATTTAATTTTCACGTGTTTTAGGAATTAACTCATGTAATACAGTCTATCTACTAAAATTCTTATCAATGTATTTTTGTCCTCGATATCTTTGATTAGTTTATTCTTTACTTTTATGAACCAATGAAATATCTATGGTTCTTGTACAAAGAGCATCCCGAGAGGCTACTATGCTCACCGTGCACTTACATTACCACATGAACTTTTTATTTAATACTTTGAACCCCTGAGCAAAAATCCTGGGTCCGCCACTGCATACAAGTCTAAGCCAAATCACCGTAGCTATCCAACTTGTACAATAAAAGTGTATATTTTTTATTAAATAAAAATGTAAATAGGTTATTTATATGGTAAAGTGTATATATATTATTATTATTATTTTTTATATACACAATATAATATTTCAATAAAGTATGTTGTAAGTGACCACCTACTCTAACCCTAAGGTATTAGGCCTATTATATATGTACTGTCAAATATAACCTTTCAAAATATGTACTAAATTCTTGAATATTTTTAGTGAAATTATTAATTTTACCATTGGATTTGGATTTTGGAGGTTTATCTCTTGCATATAAATAGATTATGATAAGTTTGATGAGAGAACTTAGAAAATTCTTTCAAATATTATCGCCCCTTTTGTATTTTTGTTATCTTGTGAGTTGTGACAATGAACAAAACATAGTATTAAACTTTATATATTGTGATAATGGACAGAAACATAGTATTTTACTTGTAATTTTTTTTTATATATTGTGATAGTAGACGGAGACTGTAGAAAAAAGAGATTTGTGTAAATGAGGATAAGAAGAGGAGGATCTCTCCCCAAGACATAATACCTAAAATTGTGATGATACAAGTCCAATTAAAGGCTAAAAGCTCGTCGATCCAGTGCAAACATAAGGGTATTATCATAGTTGATTACTATGATAAAGTGATAAAGTCGTGAAAAGAATAGGTAAATTATGAGTAGATTTTAAAGTGCATATACAATTTAGAATTGGCTCTCTAGATCGAGAGAAAAAGAAAAAAATACATCTTTTCCTTATGAGATTAAATCATATTACATATATAAAACAACGAGATCTAGCATATTGCTAGGATAACGTTGAAAACTCATATTACCTTGATATCTTCAAATGCTTTAAAGATTGATCGATATAAATTACTATAGTATTATCGTTCGTTATTATGAGTCATATTTGCCCTTATACTCTCATAAAAGGGTTATATTTGTCCTTCGTTATACTTTTTTGATATATTTGCCCTTGCCATCAACTTGAGGTACATATTTGCCCTTGAACCGTTAAGTCTCATATCTCCATTTTTATCATCCTATGTGGCATCTACATGACGCTTACATGGCATGCCTACGTAGATATTTATATTTATTCCACTTACAAAAATTAATTTAATTATATATCCAATTTAGTATTATACTCATCCATTAAACCCTACTCTCATTGTCAACTTCGCACAAGAAAATAACAAATAAATCTGCTTAGTTGAACAAGATTTCATTAAACCCACCTGAAATTATTAGCATTTCTTTTCTTTTTTTGTTTAATCTTTTTTAGATAATGCAAAAGTAATTTCACTAACAAAGCTCAAGAAGATGATGCAAAAATACATACAGCAGATTTAAAAATTCATCTATTTCTCAGCTACCAAGAATCCTTTCACGGTTAAAACAAGATTTAGACCACTATGTGGCTTACCGTTCATAGATGATACCCAAAAACAGAAGAATTCATAGATGCAGACATTAGAACTATAAAGAAACAACTATAAGTCTATTAAATGCAAGAATGAAACAACACAGGGAAAAATTATTACCAAATTGAAAATAGACATTAGAACTGTAAAGAAACAACTATCACAGGGACATTTTCAGTTTGGTAATTACCATTTTCACATGCTTGAAGAAGAAGTACATATAAAATAGAAAAGCATAACATTGAATCCTATCTGAGATATCTTTTATTGACTCTGATTTCATCAGTTGGGTTTAATGAAATCTTGTTCAATTTAGCAAATTTAATTGTTAGTATTTTTTTTGTGCGAAAGTGACAGTAAAATAAATATTAGGAGTTGGGATTAATGGGTTAAATGGTTGATTATAATATTGAGTTGGATATAATAATTAAATTTTATATAAAAAAATTAATGTATAATAAATTTAAATATATGCATAGGCGCCATGTAGGATGATAAAAGTGGAGATATGAGACTTAACCGTCTAAGAGTAAATATGTACCTTAAGTTGGATGGCAAGGGCAAATATATCAAAAAAGTATAACGAAGGGCAAATATAACCCTTTTCTGAGAGTAAAAGGACAAATATGATCTTTTTCCGTATTAATATTGATTCACTAGATTGTGCTCATCTTAAAAACTCTTCGTTAAAAATAAATAAATTGAAATGCTTTTAATTACGAGTTACGACACTAAATTTAGGGTATATTTGGTCAAGTTTCCCCTAAAAATTATTTAAAGTGCTTTTTTTCAAAAATATTTTTTTGGTGAGAAGTAGTTTGTATTTGATCATTAATCAATATTTCAATCATACTATTGATAATTATATAGAGATAATTTATTTTGTGTTTAGATCTGATACATGTATTGTTCTTTAAAAAATTAGATCTAATGATGTGATTTCACTTTAGTTTTCCAAAATACCTTTCATACCATGTTTATTAAATGCCATTATCTAACTTCTAACGCAAAATTATATATAAATTGACACACACATACCACGCAAAATTGGTAATTTGATAAGCAATAATCGAACAATCTTACCCAATAGGAAAAACTAATTAAAAATTGAAGAACAACATATTTTATTGAGCTTTAAATTAAGGGTCTATTTCAAAAGTCACCTGGTAATTGAATTAACCTATTTATTTGCCACACTATAACTACAGCGTAATTATAAATGTATTGTTTGGTCGCATAACTGTAATCATAAGATTATATTAAATTTTAAAAATAAAAGTTAATTATCTAAAATTAAAAATAAAAATCTATGTTAGACAAATAAGAGCCTTTATAAATGATTTATATTAAATATTTAAGATATATATGATCTTTTAAAAATATGTTAATCAACAAACATATGTACTTAACTAATATTAATAATTGATTTATATTTTTCAAATTAGTATACTTTAATTGAATTAATAATGAAAACTAGAAGTACAACATTTATGAACATCATAAAATACATGTTTGACAAAAAGATTAATATTATAAATATGATGTCATAAATTATGAAAATATTTGAAAAAAGATCATCTATCAAGTCTAACTAAAAAATAAATGGATTGCAATGTGAAATATCAAGTCAAAACTACTAAAACAAATGAAATCCAAGATGTAACATAAGTTTTTGATTTGATTTCGTAATAATAATCTTCCTTGGTATTTATAATGTTACGTTTGTCTTGAACCACTACTTCATTCTATTTTTATTACTGCGTATTGATGAAAGATTGATTTGGAAACTTCTGTTATTTATTTGGACAGAAGGAACTATCGCCAGTTACAATTAATTGATTAAAAATAGTTGCCAAGCATCTAGTGTTGAAAATCATTTTTAGGTGTCAAAAGCTGATTTTACATATATGGATAGAAGTGTTTGAATCAGTTAAACGTGTTTTTTTTCCTTTTCAAAATGGCTTAAATGTCCTTGAGAATATTGATAAATATAATTTTAAAATGAACGATAAAAATGGAATAAAGAGGTAACTAAAGTTATATTTTAGAAAGAGTATTTTGGGGATTTACAAAAGATATTACGGATAAAATCAAATCAAAAGTGTCTAGAAACCGTACAATCATAAGTTGAGGACGACTAACTTATGATTCTTTTTTGACTGATTTTTAACTCATAAGCCAATACTTTTTGTATCTACCAATAAATACATAGATAAGTCAAAAATTACTTGCTATAAGATAATTTGACCAACTACTAACTAGATTTCCTATGTTGTCATACTAATGCAACAAAATGCTTGGAGAACATCCCATTGCAATACTATACAATGGAACTGCCAAAATATTCTATAACTCCAAGAAGTGTTTCCCAAAAAGTCGATTGTATTTTGGGGCCAAACTGCTTACTTCTCTATCTGCAAACATCACCAAAAATATAGCGCAAAATTAGCTTTAACTAGCAAGACATGTTATGAAGTCCAAGCACCATCATATTATATTACCATTACCTGCAACCCTTGAGATGTAACTATTCTTGAATGTCATCATACCTCCCAATGTGGCCAGCTGAAATAACGAATGTGTTTTATAAGACACTGAGAATGAAGGTAAATCATCACGAAGAAAGAAAAAAACGATACCTGTATAATTTATCTGATGTGACCTCCTCCACCACCATGCTAAGATGTACAGGAACATCATCACTTGCTCTTATCACAACCAACTCCACAGATTCTCCAACATTATTCCACATGTTTTCAAATAGCTAATGACAAAAAGCACACATTAGAATCAGTTTGCATCCTGCATTGCAATGATAAGACACAAAGCAAGTACAAAAGATTGACTACAACGATAAAAATGAACATGCTCAGTTGCTCACAGAGCGATACAACCATAAGGAGCCCACAAACTTGTGAAGAAGCAATTGCCATACTCTAAACAATAACAAGAAAGGTAATATACCTCCAAGAAACTCTGAATTCTTTTTCCACCAAACTGAATTATAACATCATTGGGTTTTATCCCAGCAGATTCAGCAGAAGAACCAGGTAGGACCTGTTGAACAGTTTTATCCAGCAATTAGTAACAATGATTTAACTAATTTCAACTAACAACATACATGGTTGAACAGAGTAACTTTTAATAACAGAAGTTCATAACAACCTGCGCGAAAAAGTTGCAACTACGTTGTTTACTACTTAGTACAATTGATGGTGTTTGCCATTCTTTTACACTTCTCCTGTTTCCTACTTCAAATTCGTGTTATTACTTATCTTTTGCATTTGTAGCATGTTCAAAATTTCAGCATTAACAAATTAAAATGAAGTATTTTTCTTTATGCACATGAGTTAACATGGACAGCGAGGATTCATAGGGCCTACTCCAACTAGTTTGGGATTGATGTGTGTAGTTGTTGTATTTCTTTATGCGTATCATATACAAACGGGCACCTGATCACTGCACCCAAACCTGGCCTATTCTACCCTGGTGCTATAATGTGCCTACTTAATTCAGCAACTATAAAGTAGAGGGACATCAATATCATCAAAAGAACGATTTCCCACAAAAAAAGCTGTAATAATATATAGAGCATACCTCTGCAGCAATGACACCTTTCAAGACATCAGGGAACTTTGAAATAATTAATATTTCCAGAATTTGTAGGCGAGCTGCATAAAGGTTAGTTACTTCCATCCCAAGCCAAGGTCGACGTGATTGTTGTCTATGATACAAATAAAACCTAAAGATTAGTACCAGGTATTTGTGATTAGATTTTCTATAAAAGTCTAAACGCTCTCCACTTTTCTTCATTACATTTGAAACAGAGGTCCATTACGGATATGAGATTCAAGCACATTACTGACAATGCAAAGAGAAAAATGAACATATCAAGCAAACTATAATGGCAAAGATCCGGAGCGTAACTATATTTCATATAATGCTCCCACCCTATGGAAGCTATATTGATTGGCAAGAATGCAATAGAGCCTGGATCATAAAAGCAGATACCAATGACTTCTCCATAGCGCTTAATAAGCGGCCCCCCAATACCGCACTACAATAACAAGGAAAAAGCCCTGAATTAGCAAAATAAACAAAGTGACTAACTACCAAAGCAAGAGATAAATATCAGAGGGATTTTCTTTAAAAAATTGTGAAAGAGAGTTACTCTCATAATATTGCAAGTCGCCTTGAGAAGCTCTTTACACTCAAAGTCATCGTCGCAGCGATCAATGCTACAAGGATCAACCATAAAAATAATTGAGAGAGAAGTCTCAATAACAAACGTGACAATCAAGTATGCAATAAAGTAAAAGTCAAATGAAAACACCAACCAGAATTCACCAGGAGCAGCCGTGATATCATATGGCTTCGCATAAAAACGTCCAAGTGCAATAACTATATCTCCAGGAATAAGATTAAATGAATTTGAATGTGGACAAAGTTGAAATGGCTTATCCTCAGTACAACGGAGCTGGCTCGAATCAATCGTGGTAGAATCACTTACATGAGCCAGGGATGCAATTGGAAGTGGTGTGTCTGATTGAATCTTTACGGCAACAACATTGTAGTGGAGGTCATTTGACTCGATTTGACCCTCAAATGATCTTCCATCAAATAGGTGCACGATAACCTAGCAAGAATTTGGTAAGAAATGACATAAAGAAGATCGCCAATGATCAAGAGATTAACAAATACTAATTTGATTAAAGAAATTATTAGACAAATTTGACAACGGGATAAAAATAAATCACCAACCTTGATATTATCCACTATAGAATTTCCACTCATGGAACACCTAAAGAGACTTGCAGAGGTTAATATTACACTATAACTTTCCACACTTTCTATGATAGTCCCAGAACATTCAAATATCTCCTTTTCCCCTGACAATGAACATAAAAATAACATGTAAAATGCTAACAAAAGTTAGAATTTAAAACTAATAGAAGTGGGAAAAAAATTAAATCTCAAAAGCAATAAAGAAACAAAAATATTGAAGGACAGCAAATAAGAGAAAAGAAATAAAACAATCAAGAATAAATACCCGAGTATGATTTAAGACTGACAACAGATGTGGAAACTTTTAAAGCAGCCCTCTTCGTGTAAACATCTAAATAAATATTTTGAGGATTCAAATAAAATCCATGTTCTGTTCGACTCAACTTTATTGGTTCACTTGCAAAGTCAGAACGTGCATAATTTCCAACAAACAACATATGAAAATGAATTTTGGTACCAATAAGTTAGGAATTTTTTTATGAAACTCACTGTACTGAGCCTCCTTTGGCTCCCTCTTCCACGGAGTAAAAGCTTCCACCCACTTCCTTTTGAAACAATCAAAAGTCATAATTTACCTTAAAAAAAAATCATTTTACTCTGACAACCATTTCAATGATTAAAATCAAATAAACATTAATATGCAATCAAATTAGCATTTAACGATAATCTGATTTCAACACCTCTTAATATTCAACTTAAATTGTACCAAATCATATCAAGCGCTCTCCTGTATCACCACATCAATATAAGGGTTATTAATACATAGTTAAAGACAAAACTACCATTAATACACCACACCAAACAGTGGATATAATTAATCACAGCATAACGTTAGGGTTTATACATTGCTATTTTGAAGGTATATATCAATGAAAGTTAAGGCGCATAACGCTAGGGTTTATACATTGCTATTTTGACAACAAAGGCGACTCGAACCAGAGACGAAGTAGGAGTCACTCCATCACAATTCTTGGTAGTTTAGTTAGTTATTAACTTAGGTCAAATCAATATTTGTGCTAGGGGTGTGCATTCGATTTTTTGGTTTGGTTTTGTACTATTCGGTTTGGATTTTTCGATTTTTGGTTTTGTAAAATTGTAACCCAATTCGATTCAAAATAAATTTGATTTGATTTGGTTTTCCTCTATTCGGTTCGGCTTTTTTCGGTTATGTCAATAATTAATAACATAACCAAAGTAATAATATTTAATCTCTTAAATATACTTTCTAATATAAATCATAAGTAAAACTTTAAACACAATACTTATAAATATACCTATTATAAATGTAATTCAAACATAAAATATAAACGTAATCATCATGAAAGGCAATAACCAAAAAGGGACAAAAGTGGTTAACATCAACTTAATTCTAAACCTAAACATTATATATATATATATAATTTGGTTTTTTTCGGTTTTTATTTTTTAAAATTCGAAACCAAACCAAAAAACCAAACAAAGTAATTTATTAATCCAAAACCAATCCGAAAAATCAAAAAACCAATCCAAATAAAAATCCGATTTGATTTGGTTTAATCCGAATAGTGCACACCCCTAATTTGTGCTCGTAAGGAAGAATCCAGACAAAAAATATGGATGAAAATAAAAAAGAATTGGAAAAAAAGAAAATCACATAAACACCCATCATCAAAGAAGGCTCTCAAATATCAAACATGATCTTATACCAGACTGAAAGTTGGCAGAAAAATGTGCATCACGTACAAGAAAATGTATATTTATTCATTCAAGGTAAATAGGGTATTAAGTTTATACGGTAAACGGATATATTGTGATAAAAAAAAAAAAAAAAAAA
>JAJOOH010017025.1:0-26700 GCA_029582605.1 Solanum gracilifrons
CCCCCCCCCCCCCCCCCCCCCCCCCCCCCCCCCCCCCCCCCCCCCCCCCCCCCCCCCCCCCCCCCCCCCCCCGAAACTATTCATGAGATGTGGCCTAGGTTTAATGCATTACTATAGCAGTGCCCAGCTCATGGGGTGCCTGATAAATTGCTGCTAGAATGCTTCTATCGGGGGCTTGGTCCCGAAAATAGAAGCATTGCTGATCAACTCTCTACAGGTTGTTTGACACAACAACCCTATGAAGTGGTAGCCCAACTCCTTGATGGCATGGTTCCCTAAACCCCTGAGATCACTCGACCCCGACTGGTCAATCTCCTGTCATTGCTATCTCGTGCGCGAAGGGTTGCTTATGCAGTGCGGGCACTGGATGGAAAAGACAAATAAAGGAACAACCCACCAGAAAAAGAGATCTGTGTCACTCTCACTATGCTTCACACATGAAATTATACAGCTTTCAAGGGCTCTAATAGATTGATTTGAGAACTTGTTTCAGGGATCATGTTTGACGATTTAGAAATGCAGAATTGAAGAAACCATGTGAGCCGTCAATGGGGGAGGAAGCTCCTCCATCTCTTCTTCGCCTAAAGCCAACAAGGAAGCTGAAAAGGACCAAGAATGGGATGCACTGTTGATTCAATTGGATGATCTATCCAAGAAGGTAATGAAGTTGGAAGCAAGGTTTAAGAAGAAGAGCAAGTACCTTCCCTCTTGCAAGTGTAAAAAGATGAAGCAACACGAGGGTGGACAAAATGGAGAGGTCCTCTCACTCATTCTACACAAAATCGAGGAACAAGATAGAGTGTTGAATGAGATAAAAGAGTGTCGAAATGTTGAATCAGATGATGACCTCCCATTCCATGATCATTCAGCTACAAGACGCTCAAATAGGCCAAGTGTTGTCATGAATCTACTCACATCATAAAGATGGGTTACCTAGTGGGACTATGGCTAACCCCGAAAATGAGGTTTTAATGGTGACTTGCGTCGTGCCAAGACGTTAACTAAGGTGTTGTTTGGGAGGCAACCTAAAACCCTTTACTGCTTTATTTTTGTTTTAGAAATAATGGTGTGTTAATTTTGTAGGTCAAAGTGTGGAAAATGTTTGACAATTGTAGGTTGGCAAGCTATAAGGTCCAGTCGGTGGATCGCTGAATAAGTCATCACTCCCGATCTAAACCGCCGTTTGACTCAAGATATCTTCAAAATGGAGTCTGTAAAACTCGACGAGCCTAGATAATTATTGGCAAATCGCCGACCAGGTTGGCAAACGCGATGTAGACCGCCGTTTGGACCCCCATATTAACTGGAGGGCCTGTAAAAACTCGGTGAGGAAAGTGAATATTCGGCGTTTCATCGAGTGGGTCGGCGAGCGTTACTAATGTCGCCAAATGGGCGCGATCTAGAAGGTTTTTAAAATGGGCTAAAGGTTTAAATTTCTAACTCTTCACTTTCCCTCGCTTTTATTCCTCCCAAACTCACACCAGCATATTAGTCTATATTTTTTCTGTTTATCCACCGTATTTTAGTTGATTGATTTGTGTTCGGATAGGATTACATTGCCGCCTAGCATCTCAATCTTATTTTAATCAGCTTTAAATGTGAGTTTTATGAACCTCACATTTATTATTATTAATTTGTACTCTTATGCAAGCAATATCTTTCGTGTTGATGTGTGTTGGGCCTCTCTGGTAGTGATAGAATGATTGTTGCCTGTTTTGAGTGTATTGTTAAAATCCCGTAAATTTGCGCGTTAAAGTGAATTAAATTTCATGGGGTTGTTCTTGCTTGTCGTTGGGTTTAGTTAGGTGAAGTCTGAGTAGTCCGTATTTGTGCCAAACGACATAGTTTTCCTAATGATAGAGTGGGTGACTCTGTTCTTAAGGGCAAAGATCGTCAATTGGCTGAATTTGGCAAAACCGGGTGAAGTCTAAGTATTTCGGGGTAATGGGCGCTATGGTTCTAGTTCTAATTTGAGTAGTGCATTGTTTGATTTTTTTTAGGGGTTGCGGGGTTTAATTCAAGAAGTTGGGTTGAAAATAGGCATATTGGGTCGTTTGGCGAGCTGGGTCAACCTAGCCGAACCACTCGGCGGTTCACCAAAGGTTCCCATATCGCCTTTAATTTCGTGATAGATGAGTAGTTGAATTCTGTAACTTTCGGTGAGATGCCTGAGGTTGCCGAAAGCACTCGGCGACTCGCCGAATGTGGTTCTGATCGCCCTGAAACTTTTATACACTGTAACTTTCGGTGAACTATTATTTGCTCGCTGAATAGGATCGGCGATTCGCCAAAAGGTTTTTCCCTTCACTGACTTGCCATAATATTTGAGCCAACTCTTTCAGCGAGCCTGATTTAGCTCGCCAAGGCGATTTGGCAACTCACCGAGTAACTCAGCGAGTCCTTCTGCAACTACTTTTCTATGAAATTGATTAAGTCATATATAATTTTTCCCAATGTTTTGTAGACATGGCCTGACCTAAAGTTACGGGGTAAAACATACCACCCTGAGGGAAAGCAAATGGGATTACACTGATTGAGGATGCAGCTGCATCCAAGGGCAAGGCCACAAAACTCCGTACAACTAGGGGGAAAGGCAAGGGTAAATGCAAAGCACCTTCAACACCAGAGGCAGCCCTCGACAACGATGGCATCTATGACACTTACCTCACCACTTCTGAGAGTGTGGGTGAGCATTAGGAACCTCAAACTATGGCATCTGATGACGATGAGCTTGTAGTAGCGCAAAGGGCAGAACTACAATATAAAAGTTGAATGATCCGTCGAGGATCCAGACTCCTCAGACTACTCCTTCTCCTCCAGCTCCAGAACAAGCAGTGGTTCTAGCACCACCAGTTCAGAGTCCTCCCCCAAAGTCTATGAACAGATTAAAGACTGAAGGACTGAGGATGATTATTGAGGAAAAGCGTCTATCCATGAATGGAGTGATTGATAGGTATCCAGAGATTATGAGCTGCCTCAAGTATCATGATTTCCAAATCTTCACCAAGCCCCGTGGCCCATATATTCCAAATTGGGTCCGAGAATTCTATGCTTATTATGGAACCTTGATACCACAAAAAAAGAAGCAAGCAGCAGTATTCAAACCAGTTGACTATGTAGTCGTTCGGGGAAGGAACGTCAAGTGTGACCATGCCATTATTGATGCTATCCTAGATCGTCCTGAGGACATTGATGATGTTTTCCAGTACATGATTAGGACTGAAAATTTAGACAACATGAAGAAATGGTTAGCCCTGTTGATTTCATATGATACTCCCAAGTGGCTTGAGGCTGGTTCTGTTATTGAAAAGAAGGACCTCAACGTGGCAGCTCGATATTGGTTTGGTTTCATCAGCAGTACGATCATGCCATCCCAAAACAAGTCTATTCTGCGACATGCCAAAGCAGCCTGCCTACGTTGCGTATTGATAAAACTCAGCTAAATTTGGGGATGATCATTGCCTTAGAGATTCTCATGCGTGCCAAGCAGCGCCATACCTCTCTTCCCTTCCCAGTATTGATCACCGAGCTGTGCAGACGGGCTCGGGTACCTAGAGATGCCAAGAAAGATGTGGAAGTGATTCCCACATCCTCAACCGATATTCGGAGGATCGAGGCAGAATATTTAAAGGACCAAACTGAACAAAGGAAAAAGGCAACCCCGATGGATTCTTCCCCGGTTGTAGACATATACTTATAACCTGTAGAGGCATCTTTGCCTACTCTGGTCCCTGGGCCTTCAGGTACTCCATGTGCTATATCTTCTGATGTCCCTAGTTCTTCAGTTGCTGCACTGCCTCCCAAACCTACTGCTGTTGATGTAGCCCGTACTTTGATTACCCAGGCGTCATTACTTTGGATGGGACAACTTGCCTATTCTGCAGATCGTCCGACAGCCAAACTTGAGACCTCCATTCTTGGCTTGATTCAGGCTACCTTGACTGATGATGTGACACCATTGAGTGCTGCTATTAATACCTTTGCAACAAGGATAGCGGTGTGTGAGCGTCGCCAAGGGGCCACCGAGGAGGTAACGACTTTAAAGGTTGCCATTGTTGTGCTGAAGAAAGATGTGGACTACTTGAAATCCACCGATATGTCCATGGTCTTTGGAACAATAGAGATTCCAGATGTGCCCGATATGCCTCCGACTACCACCAGACAAGAGGATAGAATGGAGCAGATAGCCGAGCCTGAGTCAGAGGCAGAGACTGATGAGGAGATGCTTGGGGAGACTGAGGGAGTTGCAGATGAGGACCTGACTGAGACTGAAGCAGCCATGATACATGTGGCTGTGCATGTTTCCTTGGCAAATACACCATTTACTGTCTCTAGTGTAGACGGCTCTTCTGAGGTGACTCCAGGTAGTGAGACCCTAGACCAGACAGAGGTACCGGGCACTGATACCCAGACAGATGGAGCGACTGCATAGACAAGATCCCCTCTTTACCTCCCTCTCTGTCTTAATTTATTTTATTTTCAGATATTTTCGTTTGCATTTGAGGACAAATGATTTTTTTTTTGTGGTGGAGTGAGGCCCACCTTTGTGCATATTAGTTTTGTTTATATATTTGGGCGTTGTGCTAAATTTTTGTTATATTACTTTTTGTGGATGTTTGAGCTTGTGGCTCCCTTTTGCTTTAATTGTAAATAATTTTTTACCTTTCAGAAATTTTTTTGCCACCTCTTGTATGTGTTGAATGTGGTTTTTCTCTTGCAAATTTGAGTCTCGATTTTGATCAATATCGATGACTCAAATAGTGCTCATAATCGAACAAACATGAATGTGCGGCTACGATGAGACCAAATGAAGTTACATAGACAATATGTGAACTCTTTACATCTCATTGTTACTAGCCAATTATCGAATCGATTCTCTTGTGATGAACGTTGCATACTAGCGAAAGTGTGAAGTCTTGTTAACTTTGGTGTCAATGCCTTGTGTGATGAGCTTACTGTGAACCATGCATGATAACACCTAGAATTTGCCCCGTTGATCCGGTCGACTAAGTAAGACTATCTCTTGATATGATCTTAGGAAATTTTGAAGAGTGTGAAACAATTTGACATATACCTCTTTTGTGGCCTACCTTGTGAGCGTGTGTGAATCTCTTTTGAACACCCCTTGAGCCTGATGTTTGCGTAATCAAGACACAACTTCCAATGCAAGTGTCTACAATCGTACAATAGTTTAGTAACCCAACCAAGGGTTGGGATGGTTCCCAAGAGAGTGGTTTTGAAAATGAATAGAAAAATAAAACTTAGTTCTAACTAGTAGTAGCTAAAGACATTAACGAGTAAAAACATTGTAAATTAAAGGGGGACACAATAGTGTCAATTAACAATGGGGGGTTTTGTCACAAGGTAGGTAAAAACAACAAAATAAACAAGGGTTTATAAGTAATGAGAGGGGATCCTTGGGATGTGACGGGAATACGGGTTAAGCTAGATTATTAGGTACATGCTTTCGATAGAAGATTCATAGAGTAATTATGACTAGGCTAAACTTTAAGGGGGATAAGCTCTCTCTCGAGCAACTTGCCACATTTCAAATGTGTTCCTTTCGAACACCCACTTGTCGCGTGAAGAATAGCCTACGCCTTAACCCATTCACTCTCTCGAGCTGAGTGTGTGGACATGGGACTAGGATTCACTCTTTCGAGTTGAACCTCATGTCGACCATTCACACTGGCCATCAATTCAGTGGTCTTAGTTTTACAACCTCTCTTTCGAGCAAGCCGAAAACACATAAATAAACTTGTATTTGCAACTACATATTCATTAAATTCATCCCCAACCACTAAACAGAATCACAATTAAACTACGATCAAACTATCAACAAGCAAGACCCAACAATTATCTTAACCTATATTCGCTAAATCACACCCCAAGAATTGGGGTTTTTAGCCACATATCAAGAGATAGAAATTTATACCTAAATGAGCTTGCATTCAAATAGGTATGAAGATTTAAGTCTTGTTACAGGCCAACAATAAAGAATCCAAAAGACCCAAGTCCAAATTCTTGGAGATGAAACCCTCTTCTTCTTCTTCAAGTCTTCAATACCCTCTCAAACTCAAAGCAAAATACCAAAAAGTACTATTCTATATGAGAATTATAATAATTGTTCGACTCTTAAAACTACAACTCTAACTAGTATTTATAGTTTTCACAATTTTGTGTTACAGCGGATCATTTTGCATCGTTAGTCAAAATCGCCGATCAACTCGGCGATTCGCCCTTTGGTGTAATTCATCGCCGTCTCGCACCAGCCTTCAACATCATCGTGCTTGATTGAATAGCCAATTTGTGGACTCTCAAGTGCCTTATCCTTCTTTGGAAGAAACTTGATGAAATCATGACCTTTCGTAATCCACTACCTATAATCCTCTTGATTTGTGGTTGATTGAATAGCCAACTTAGGCCAAAAGCCTAAGTTGGGGCTGTGGTGAAAAGAGAAGGCAAGTCAAGAAGTGCAAGAAAATTCCCTTCTATCCATGTGTTAAGAAAAATGAAACCCCTCCATACAAAAAAAAAAAAAAGATGAAAAAGAAGAAAAGAATGAAAAAGAAAAATAAAGAAATTGTGGAATAAAATATGACAATGCAAAAAGAAATGGGGTCTCCAACAAACCATGAAAAGTGAATAATGGGATGACTTGTGAGTATGAATCAATTTGATGAGGAAAAGATAAGGAAGTGTTGTGAGCACCACATTTTATGAGGATGAAAGTCACTGAGCCTAAATGACCATACCTTTGCACTCAACCCCATTACAAGCCTTGAAAAGACCTTTTTGATCTTGAGTGAGCTGAAACAATTGTCAATTGGAAAATACGGGCAAACCCATAGGTGAAAGCATACATAGTGTTCTTCTTTGTGAGTGTGAGCGCTGCATTTGATTCCAGAACTTTAAATGATTAAACCATTGTGTGTGAAGATGGAATCATTATTTGTGTGACGACATTTGATTTCCTTTGTTGAGCTTGAACTTGCAGTTGAAGCAAGTATAGTGAGCTTGTGATTCTTTTATAATGGTGTGTCACAACTTGAGTCTTTGAGTACACAATTGATCCTTGCATGAGTAAGTTGAGTCTTGTGTGTTCATTCATGATTGGATCTTGTGTAGCACTGTTTGAGACATCCTTTTAGAACTGCTAAACTTGAGTTTTACTTGAGGACAAGCAAAAGTTTAAGTTGGGGGTGTTAATAATTCCATAATTTGGACTCATATAGGGCTTTATTTTGATAGATTTAGTGTCCTCAAATGCATATTTTGTCTCAAAAACTAATGTAAATCCTTAAGTTTCAGGTATTTGGAGTTTGAGGCAAAGCATGGACACTACTTGGCAAAAAGGAACAAGAAGACTAAAAAGATGAAGAAAAAGAAGGTCTGAGGATCACCTAATGCATTAGGCGAGTTGCTGAATAGCCTTAACCTCGCCCAAAGTTCCAGTGTGCTGAGCCCTAAAGGAAAAGATCAAGTTGGCGATGAAAGGGAGAAGTCTGGTGCATCGCCGAACATATTCGCGAAGGAACACCATATCGCCCAATGATTCAACACGCGAAGCTGCTGAAGGCAAGAGCTGAAAGGCGATGAACCAGACCGAAGGGCGGATCGTCGAGTGCATTGGTGATCCCGACTAACTGTGTCGAGTGGTCCTTCGCAGCACAAATTTTCAAACACTATAAATACTTGCTTAAATTATTAGTTTATTAATGAATCTAGAATTCAAGTTCTACAATTGAGAAACCATTTTGGTGAATATTTCAGTTTTAGTTCTTAGAGTTTTTGGGAGACATTGTTCTTGAGCTTGAAGGTTTTGAAGTTTTTCCTCTCCAAGAGAATGGAAGTGGATATCAAAGAATTTTCATCCTTGACGTGTTTAAAGACATTATTTATCGTACCCATTTGATGGAAACACTTTTTGGTATCGATTTATATCTCTTTTTCATGTGTAGCTAAAACCCCAATTCTTGGGGTGTGATTATGTGAATATGGGTTAAATTTACTGTTGGGTATTGCTCATTGATAATCTATTTGCTGTTTAAATGTGATTTCGTTTAGTAGTTGTGTTTGAACTTAATGTAATTTTTGTTGGAAATACGATTTCATATTCGTGTTTTTGGCTTGCTCGAGAGAGGTTTTAAAACCAAGACTACTAAATCGATAACCGGTGGTTATTGGGTCATCGTGGGTTCAACTCGAGAGAGTGAATCCTAGGCCTTCTCCCACACATTCAGCTCGAGAGATTGAATGGGCTAAGGCGAAAGTTGTGCTTAATTGCTGCAACTCGGTGTTCGAGAGAAACCGAGTTGATTCGAGGTAAGTTGTTCGAGAGAAGATTTACCCCTACTAAAGTCTAGCTTAGTTACAAATACTCAGTGATTTACTATTAATAACATTTACCCGATTGTTTCTTTTATCCCGTATTCCTATCACATCCCAAGAATTCCCTCTCCCTATTTCACATTTTCATTTTATTGTTTTTGCTTCTTAGTTGAATACAAACCCCCCATTGATAATTGACATTCGTGTCACCGTTTAGATTTAGTATGTTTTTATTCGTTAATATTTATAGCTATGATTGATTAGAACATAATTTTACTTTTCTATTTGATTCTCGACTACTAACCGCTCCCTCGGGACTCGACACCAACCCATTCGATTGGGTTATATTACTACACGCGATCTTGAAACTTGATTTGGAAGTTGTGTCTTTGATTACGTCAAACATCAGTCCCCCTCGCCACACATAGCCCCAGGGTCGCCCTCCCCGTCCAGTTTGCAATCGGTTGCTCCGTTAGAGTTCTTTCGAAGGGTACCTTCACTCCTTTTTTATTCTAACTACACTAAGCTACTTATAAACACTTAGAAATCATTCATAACATGATCATAACCTTGTAATCATAATTCAAATTCAGGGTAGAGTTAAGAGTTAAGTTTTGAGAATTCTTTCAAACATTCTAAGAAAGTCCCTTTGAGTTCTTTTGTGGTGTCTTCTACAACTTCTAGTAACTTGTTCCAAGACTCAAGTAAGTGAACATGAGAGTGAGAAGAATTTATTCATGAGTCTACACTATCACCTAGATCCTTCATATCATGAACCATAACTCTTGAATTCATAATTCACATTCAAGAGAGAGTTAAGAGTAGAGTTCAAGGAAGCCTTTGAGTTCAATTGTTAATCCTTAAATCCATCATCGATTTGAGTTAAGTTTTTGAGGAAGTAAGTAAGAGAATGAGAATAGTCGTATACATGAGTTCCATGTAGTTGTGTAGACCTTCGAGTTGAGTCATTCATGCCTATAAATTTTGCATAGACTCTATAAATTGAGTATCATTGAGAGGAGTAGTATCTTCAAGTTCTAACTCTTGAGTATTGAGTTCCTAATCCCCTTTGAGATTATATTTCTAATCATGGGACTATTAAATCTTACCCATAAAGTCCTTGAGTTGAATTGTTCATGCCCATAATCTACATGAACTCTATAAGTCGAGCAGTCTTGAGATGAGAATTATCTTTGAGTCCTCGAGTTGAGTAGTTCATGCTCATAATTCTGCATGAAACCTCTGAGTTGAGCATTCTTGAAATGAGTAGTATCATTGAAGTTCTTGAGTTCCAAGTATTGAGTTTTATCTATGGTTATTGAAAACCTTGCATTGAGTCGTTCACAACCATAATTCAGAATGAACCATATTTTAAGAAGTCTTTTATAAACGTTTTAACTTTGTTTTAATATTTAAGCTATGAGTTGAGTAAAGAGTAAGAGTAAAATTCATTTCTTCAAAGATTATACGGGAACTAAGTATTCCAAAGAGTTAAAATGTTTTCACATTTGAGCAAGAAAGGAAACACCGATTTCCAAGAGAGCTTTTAAGCTAAGATTTGAGTAGTTATCTCAAACTAAAGAAAGAGTTTTGTTGTAAAAACATATGAGCTGAGTATATTTTGGGAGTAGTATTGAGCACCGATATGGGGACGATTTTAGATAACTCAAGTCTCTATAAGCCATGTAGCCATCATGGGTAGAAATGATCATACTTTTAGATGAATCCTTAGTTCTTTTTATCATAGACTAGTGGATCCATTTAGTTAAGGCGTTCTATATGACGACAAAGTATAGGACAATTTTGGCAGCGTGAGAAAGATACTGTATCATCACTTAGGCTTACAGTGGTGGTTGTCGATTAGAGAAACTCCCACAAAGTTATATTGTATTTTTATATACACACTGAGTATTATTGTATTTTTCAATTCATTGAGTTGCTATCTATAGTTTTACAGCTATATTGCATCTTTTACTATTGCTTTATCCTTGAGTATCATGAGTTGAGTATTTCAAGTTGAGTATTCTAGTGTTGAGAATCTTGAGTTGATCTGTGTTTCATTGTGTTGAGTACCTTATAGTTGAGAACCTTATTGTTGAGTTGAGTATTTATCCTTGAGTACTTCTGAGTTGAGTGTGTTTGAGTAGTTTTGAGTACCTTTGAATATTTCTTAAGTTGAGTTGAACCATGTTTCCTTGAGTTGAGTTGAGTGAGTTCAGAAGAGGTATGCTTCCTTTTTATCAAATTCAAGCTTATGTTATGCTTTAGAATTCCCCTTGCATGCTCGTACATTCCACGTATTGAGCCATTTGTCCTGCATCATTTTATAATACAGATAAAGGTATTCAGGGTCATCAACAGGAGCTTCGTTCATACCACATGGAGTTCGAGTTAGCTATGGTGAGCCTCCTTGTTTCCAGAGGATTTCATTTCCTTTTTAGTTTTATTAGGAAGTCGTGGGTTTTGTCCCGATTTCGATCTTTGTCAGTTAGAGGCTTCATAGATAGACATTAGAGTTTCAGAAGTCTGTTCATTTATTTTGCTAAATGTTTTAAAGACTTAAGTTGCCTATTTTGGGGAGAGTTGAATATATTTTATTATTCAGAGTTTTCTTTTGAGTCAAAGCTTTTGTAATTAAGTTTCATGAATTTTTATTCAGTTTTTAAGCTTTGTATGCTTGAGTTAGTCTTCCGCTTGTAGTCAGCCAGGATGAGGATTCATTTGGGGACCAATAATGGTTCTTGAGTGCCTGCCACGTCCAGAGTGTAGGCTCGGGTTGTGACAAGAATAGTCATTTTTCTTGTTCATCTAAGACCTTCTCCCCTTCTTTGTGATTTTCCCCTTCTGTCCTTATTTGACGAGCTGTTGTTCCTCGGTGATTTTTCCCTTCTCCCACAAGCTCAGTTGAAGCTCAGTTCCTCCATGATTTTCAATGTAAGTTTTTGCCTTTTGCAAGCTATTTGTTAGTTCATTTTTTTTTTCATTTTCTCCGTTCGTATTTGTTTGGATTTATGGTCGATTGTCATTGGTTTTTCTGAAAATTTTTGGGGATTTTACTTTGGTTTGTGCCTAATGTTAGTGTACTATGCTTTTGTAGTGGATGTATGACTTCGAGTGACTTCAATGACATATTTTGTGAATTCAAGTAGATTCTAGGGTTTATTCGTAAAATCTCAATTTCGTGTAAAATTAATATTTTTTTTCATCAATTGTCTTGGGAATTGATTGTGTTAATGGTCCATTGTTACATATCATAGATGTATAGGAATCTTGACACGTTGTTTCCTTAAAAATATAGGGCTTTTTGTTATTTTTTACTCTTAAAATTAGAATCTTTTCCAAGTACGTACAAATTTACTAATAATGTTGTTTTTCTTATGACTTTATAGAAATGGTAAGTTAATGGCTTTAATAATAGCGACACTTCAATTTCACTATGAAGTTTTTTTTTTGTATCCGATCCTGAGTTAAGCTATGCCAATGGAATATTAGTTTTGAAATGCTTAATATAGATGTAGATGAGTTGCATATCATGTTGTTTCATAAAATAGCACATGAATTGGGTATTGACAATGTTGAAACATTTATATGTAGAGTCAAGAAGAAGTTTGGGTATTACATGTTATATATTGATTCTGATGTTCTAAACATTCTTAATAGTTTGAAGGGTGTAAACTTTGTGTCACGACTCGAGCCTACACCCTCGGCGGGATTGGCACTCAAGAATCATATCTAGCCCCAAGCAAACCTTGGGCCTGTCTTACTACTCAGCGAAAGATTTTAAGTATTAATAAAAGAAGTCAAAATGCAACTTTACTCAAATAACTTAGAATATTTTAGAAGTAAACATTCAACAAGCCAAAGTGCGCAACTCAAGTCTGGAAATCCACACGACTAAAATAACAAGACTAAAGAACTAATAACTAACTATCTATGAAGCCTCTAAAACTATGTGGGATGTCGGGAAAAGACCCGATCCTCCTAACAATTGAAAATACTAAACCATGTAAAAAAGGATCCTCCGGAAAGCAAAGAGGCTCACCAAATGATTCTGAGTGCTCATTTAGATCAACGAGGAGCTGGGTGTTGATCTTGGTTACCTGTATCTGCATCATAAAATGATGTAGGCCAAATGACATCACTACATTGAATGTATGAGCATGCGAGGGGAAAGCTAAACATGACATAAACTTGAACTGAATTCTAAAAGAAACACTTACCTCAGCTCTCCTCAACTCATGAATACTCAACTCAGTGATGAAATAAACAACAGTAAATATGCAGTTTATAAAAAGCATTGAAACAGTAGATAGAAACTCAATGTATTGAAAAATACAATCACAACTCAATGTGTGTGCGTATATAATAAAGTAATATACTTTTTTGGGAGTTTCTCTAACCGAACAACCATCACTATGAGCTATCTGATTATACATCATCTCGTCCACGCTGCCAGAACTGTCCTATACTTGATAGGATATAGAACGCCTCAACTTAGTGAATCCACTAGTCTATGCTAAAAATCATTAAAGAATCATCTAAAAAGTATGACCCTTTCTACCCACGATGGCTACATGGTTTATGGAGACTTTGAGTTATTATGAACTCGTCCTCATATCGGTGCTCAATACTACTCCCAAAATATACTTAGCTCATATGTTAAAAAACATAACTCTTTCTCTGTGGTTTGTGGTTATTACCCAAAAAGCTTATCTTTTAAATGAGATGGAACTCAGACTACTCATGAAAACTTATTTAGAAATCGGTGTAAACATTTGCTCTTTGGGAGTACTTTGTCCCCATACTTCATTTTAAAAGAAATTGACTCATCTCTACTCTTTCTCAAACTCAATGCATAAGTGTTTAAAACAAGCTTCAAATGATTGTATAAGACTTTTGAAACACTCTAAGAACTCGCTTGACCTAGGTACGATTCGAGGGAACTCAAACGGAAAGAAGTGGGAAATGGTAGAAGAACTGACAAACCTGGCGTACTGAGTGGCGCCACACCTCACCTTACAAAAGATGGCTTGGGGCACACTTAGTGGCGAGGCACCCCAGAGGCCAACCCACAAACTCTTCCCGCTGGCGCACTGAGTGGCGCGGTGCGCCATCTCCCTGCCCAGAAAATCCTCGAATTTTCTTGTTCATTTTTCAACTCTAAACCATCTAGATTCGATTAGTTTCTTCCCAAAACAATTAGATTTGAATACCGAACAAAAGTATACAAGAATCTACTAAAAATCAACCTTAAATCTCATTAAATCATCTCAAGAACTCCTCCAAAACTCAACAATCAAGATCCCAATAGAAACTTCTACAAAATCCATCAAGAACTCAATTACTCTACTTTCAAAAATGTAAATACGTTGAATTAAACATGATTGACACATGGGTGAACGAACCCAATGCTATGTGATCTCACATACCTCGTAGGGATTAACCCTTGGCAAAATCCGCAAGCGAAACTTAAGAACGCAACGAACTTTGGCTCTTTTATGCTCTTTTCTCTTCTTTTCTCCTCTTTTCTCTTCTTTTCTCTTCTTTTATCTTCTCTTCTCTTCTCTTAAAGCCCTATCATAATTTTGTGAAGCGTAAAATGAACAAAATCAGTATAGATCCCAATTAAATTACTAGAAACGAGATAAGGTTGGGTAATGAAAAGACCAAGATACCCTTCAAAAATCCGGGTGACTTTCCTTATTCAGACATCCCGACTTCAACCAAGCATATCTCCCTCATACGTACTTGAAAATTAGCAAACTAACTGGTGTTGGAAAGATAATTCAAATACATTTCATTTGATATCTTTTAGCCACCTAACATGTCTTGTGCTACGAGTTATGGTCGTTTAAAGTTGACCCAAAACTCAAACTTAGCATAACTTGCTTAAATTTCCAAATTTAATTATTTCAAAAAATGGTTTCTTTCTAATTCTAGTTCTTTCAAATAGAGGTGTGTTCCAATATCTCCCCCTTGGGAACATTAGTCCTCGAATGAGATTACTCTTAGTAGGCTAAAGGTGTAACAGCTAACATCCAGCTCAAACATCCAACAAGAAAAATATAAATACAACATGCTAACTTAAAACAAATGCCAAGAAAAGGATTAGTACCTTAATTTGGAATTTCTCCGGATGCAAAAAGATGTGGGTATTTGTTCTTCATGTCCTCCTCAGCTTCCTAAGTAGCTTCAACAAAAAACTAATTTCTCCACAAATTTTTGACTGATGCTACTTCCTTGGTCCTCAACTTGTGAACTTGACGATCTAGAATCTTAACAGGAATCTCCTCATAAGATAAGCTATCCTTAATACCAATATCTTCAGTAGGTATGATAAGTGAAGGATCACCCATGAACTTCTTCAACATGGAAATGTAAAATACCGGATGGAGCGCTGCTAACTCGTAGGGTAGCTTTAACTCATAAGCTACATTGCCAATCCTCTTGGATATCCTGTAAGGACCAATATATCGGAGACTAAGCTTCCTCTTCTTACCAAATCTCATAACACCCTTCATGGGTGAAAATTTCAAGTAAACCCAATCATCTACTCCAAATTCTAAGTCTCTTCTCCTAACGTTTGTATAGGATTTCTGACGACTCTACGCTATTTTCAATCTCTCTTGAATAACCCTTACTTTTTCCATAGCTTGATGCACTAAGTCCGGTCTTATCAACCCAACTTTACCAATTTCAAACCATCCAATAGGAGATCTACATCTTCTCCCATAAAGAGCCTCATATAGATGATTGGATCTCACTCTAGATCTATCCAGCTGATCAGAGCACTCATGAGTTTTGCAGTGCCTCATCTCCACCCAAATGATCTATTTGGGTTACCTAGTGACACTAGGGCTAACCCTAATAACGGAGAATGAGAAAGGACTTGCGTCGTGTCATGACGTAAACTACGACGCTTCTTGGGAGGCGACCCAAGGTTTTAATCGCTTCTAATTATTGGTTTACAAATAATGGTGTGTTAGTGGTGTAGGTTTAAAGGAGGAAAGTGTACAAAATATACAGAATAGTGAGTAAAATGGTCTGTTGGTGAATCGTCTAAGAGGTCAGCGAGCCTGGCAATACCCATCGTTTGGCTCAACACAAGTTAAATCCAGAGCCTGTAAAACACGGCAAGCGTGAGAAGAAGTTCGGCGTGTAGCCGACCAGGTTGGCGATCACGATTCAGACCGCCGTCTTGACCCCCAAGAAACTGAAGGTCCTATAGAAAATGGCAGGGCAAGCGACCACTTGGCGTATTGCTGAGTCGTTCAGTGAGTGCGACTAATGTCGCCGAATGGACGCGAACTAAATGGTTTATATTGGCTAAGAGTCTTAAATTTTGAAATTCTTCACTTTCTCTCGCTTTTAAACTTCACAAACTCACACCAAGGTAATATTTTTTTATTTTGGCATTTTATGAGTATTTTGGTTTATTGATTTGTGCTTGAAGTTGGATTGCATTGCCACCTAGCATTTCAAAGTAATTTAGTCGGCACAAACGGTTAGTTTTTTGAAACCTCGAGTTTATTTTTGAAAATTTTGTACTCATTTGCAATGATCATATCGTATTGTTGTGTGCTGGGCCTCTCTGATAGGATTAGAAAGTTTAAATGCCTATTTTTATTTGAAAATCTTGCCCGTATTGTTTTGATCGTCAAATGGTCATAATTTTTGTGCTTTTAAGCGAATGAAATTGTATTGGGTTGTGCTTGCATGTTGTTAGATTGATTGGGTGAAGTCTGAGTAGCTCATATTTGTGCTAAATAATGAAAATTGCTCAATTATAGAGCGGATGACACCATTCGTAAGAGAAAATATCATCAAATGGCCAAATTTTGCAAAATCGGGAAAAATCTGAGTATTTCGGGGTGATGGGTATTATGGGTCTTGTTTGAATTCCATTAGTGCATGCTTTGATTTTGTTCTCGGGGTGTGCAAGGTCGAATTAGAGAAGGTGGTTTGAAAATAGGCACGTTGGGTCATTTGGCGAGCTGCGTCGAGCTCGCCGAACCACTCGATGGTTCGCCTAACGTCTCTATCTTGCTCTTAAGTTCGTGTCAAATTTGATGTTCAAATCTGTAACTTTTGGCTAGAAGCCTTTGGTCGCCGAAAGCACTCAGCGACTTGCCGAAAGTACTCTTGATCGCCTTTTGTAGGCTTACATGAACCCTTAGTGCACTGTAACTTTCGGCGGACAAACCCATGCTCGTCGAAAGTAGTCGGCGATTCACCGAAACTAGGGTGCGATTCGCCGAAACTAGGGTGCGATTCGCCGAAAGTAGTTGGCGATTCGCTGAAAGAGCCTTTCCATCGCGAAATTTCTATAATTTTAAAGCCAATCCCTTCGGCGAGCTTGATCTCGCCAAAGAGGTTTGGCGATTCACCGATCCAGTTGGCGAGTATGTCTGCAATATTGTGCTATCCTTTGATTTTCTCCTAATTTCTCCCGAGCTTTTGCAGATATGGTATGTACAAATCTAACCATGCCACGCAAAAAAGCAGCACAGGGCATTAATATAAACGAAGGGGGGTCATATCCTCCAAAGAGGGGAAGGGAAGAACTCCCATCAGGAGACAACGAAAAAAGAAGGAAGCACATAGCTAAGAAAGGAGTAGCTATTGAAACCCAGGCTAGTTTCTCCGAACCAGAAAATGAGCAGCCTCTAATAAACAGAAGAGATGAGCTCCGGACTAGATCTCAATCCAGATCAACCAGAATTCCCTCAGCTATCACTCCTCCGGCAACAGACTCAATTCCAGCTCAGGCACCTTCAGTGGCCCCTGCATTCCCTATCGTTCCTCCACCTAGATTGCTGAATAGATTAAAAGGTGATGGGGTACGCACCATCATGTAGGAGAAGCTATTATCTAGGGAGGGCCTAGAAGGAAAATATCCAGATGTTATGGACACCCTCCGCTACCATGAGTTTGAGCAGTTCACAAGACCCCAGTCCCCTACATTCCTTCTTGGGTTAGGGAATTCTACACAGATTATGGGGAGTTGGTGACCAAGAACAAGAAGAAGGCAAACGATTTTAGACAGGTAAAGTCGGTCATGGTCAGAGGCAAGGAATTGAGTGCAACAGCGAATACATTAACACTGTATTGGGTAGATTGCTGCACTCTGCATTTCCTTATGAGGGATTGCTTGTTGTTCAGGCTATAGATGATCTGAACGGGTGGTTGACTCCTTTGATTTCTGATACCACCCCAAGGTGGATCGTGGTAGGAGCCCCTATTGAGAAAAGGGACTTGAACATTGCTGCCAGGTTCTAGTTTGGATTCATCCGCAGCACCATCATGCCATTACAGAACGAGTCCTTTTTGCGCCATCCTAAGGTATCTTTTCTTGGTTCTATCATGTTCAGGAGGTGCATTGATATGGGGCTGCTGATTTCACAAGAGATGGCCATGAGGACCAAGCAGAAGCTAACTTCTCTGCTATTCCCAGTCTTGATCACTGAGATATGCCAACGTGCTTGAGTACCTCGGGACACTATGGGGGATATTGAGGTTTCCCCGTCTTCCTCCACTGACATTCGGCATATTACGGCTGAGTTCACACGAGAGGAGGTTATTAGGAGGAGAGCAACTCCAGCAGATGTTTCCCCAAAGGTGGATGTAGATGATGAGTCAACAAATTCGACTCATTGAGGGCTATATTTTAATAGAAATTATGTCCTCAAATGCTTATTTTATCTTAATATCTAATCAAAACCCTTAAGTTTCAGGTATTTGAAGTTTGAAGGAAAGCATGGACACTACGTCGCAAAAAGGAATGAAAACGCTGAAAAGAACAAAGAAATGAAGGCCTGAGGATCACCGAGTCCACTTGAAGAGTCACCGAAGGGTCTTACTTTGCCTTTTGTTCTAGTGTGCTGAGCCCTGAAAGAAAGGATCCAGTCAGCGGAAAAAGGGAGCAGTCGGCGCATCACCGAGAAGTTCCGTGAAGTAGTACCATGTCGCCCAATGACCTAGAGCACGACGATATTGAAGGATGGGACTAGACGGTGATGAATTACACTAAATGGCGAATCACTGAGTTGATCGACAATTCTGACTAACGACGCCAAATGATCCACTGCAGCACAAATCTATGCAAATTATAGATACTAGTTAGAGTTGTAGTTTTAAGACTCAAACAATTACTATTATTTTCATATAGAATAGTACTGTTTGATATATTTGCTCTAGGTTTGATAGGGTTTTGAAGACTTGAAGATCTAAAGGGTTTCATCTTCAAGATTTGGGTTTGGGTCTCTTAGATTCTTCAATTTTGGCCTGTATCAAGACTTCAATCTTCATAACCAGCTGAATACGAGCTCAATTTGGTATAAATTTCTATCTTTTATACATGTTTGACTAAAAACCCCAATTCTTGGGGTGTGATTTAACGAATATGGGTTAAGATAATTGTTGGGTCTTGCTTGTTGATAGTTTAATCGTAGTTTAATTATGATTTCGTTTACTAGTTGTGGATGAATTTACTGAATTTGTAGTTGCAAATACAAGTTTATTTATGTGTTTTCGGCTTGCGAGAGAGAGAGGTCGTAAAACTAAAACTACTAAATTAATGGCCAGTGTGAGTGAGTCGACACGGGGTTTAGCTCGAGAGAGTGAACTCTAATCCCACGTCCACACACTCAGCTCGAGAGAGTGAGTGGGTTAAGGAGTAGGCTGGACTTCATGCGGCAAGTGGGTGTCCGAGAGGAACACATTTGAAACAAGGTAAGTTGCTTAAAAGAGAGCTTATCCCCCTTAAAGTTTAGCCTAGTCAAAATTATTCTATGAATCTTCTACCGAAAGCATGTACCCAATAATCTAGCTTAACCCGTATTCCCGTCACATCCCAAGGATCCCCTCTCATTACTTAAAAATCCTTGTTTATTTTGCAGTTTTTACTTACTAGTGACAAAACCCCATTGTTAATTGATACTCTTGTGTCCCTCGTTAATTTACAATATTTTTAATCGTTAATGTCTTTAGCTACGACTAGTTAGAACTAAATTTTATTTTTCTATTAATTCTCAAAACCACTCTCTTGGGAACGATCCCAACCCTTGGTTGGGTTACTAAACTATTGTACGATCGTAGACACTTGCATCAGAAGTTGTGTCTTGATTACGCAAACATCAAAATGACGCCTCTACTTGGGAGTGGTGTTATTTGGGAATTCTTAGTTAAGTAGAATTTCTATTTTTAATAGTTGTAGTTTTACTAACATAATTTTTAGTTTTGTTTTGATTGTTAGGTTGAACATATCGAGCAACACTTGCAAGCTAATGGAGCTGCCGTCATTCGAAGGGATGATGTTCTGAGATATGATCCTAAATTTTAGGCAATCGAAAGGCGAACAGCTTCATGAGGCATGGTTGAGGTTCAAAACACTTCTAGGACAATGCCTTACTCACGGAATTCCCGAAAGAGTCATTTTGGAATCTTTGTACCGAAGTCTTAGTCTAGGAAACATAATGATGGCTGATCAAATTACCTCGGGTAGTCTAGTACGACAACCCTATATGGAAGCAACAAAATTGCTAGACAACTTAACTGAGCCAGATCAGGAAATGAAAAGGAGAGATTTCAACTTAGTGATCCTGCTAACTCAGTTAGATGAGTTGACAAAGAAAATTGGGGATCATGTAGTCTAGTGCAACAAGAAAGAACACTACGTTCCTCCTCATGAACGACAAAGAATTAAGAACAAAGAAGGATTGCTTGATGAAGTTGAGGCAAACCTCACCATTGGAGCATAAATGTTAACTTGCGTCGTGCCACGATGTTAACTAAGATGCTATTTGGGAGGCAATCCAAAACACTTAAATGTTTGTAATTTGTTACTTTTGAAATAAAGGTGTTTTGATTTTGTAGGATTAGGCATGAAAAGTTTGTGAAAAGTATAGGATGAATTACACAAGTCCAATTGGTGAATCACTGATTAGATCGGCGACCCCGACAAAGACCGCCATTTGGATCCTCACTTTGACTGAGGGTCCTGTAAAACTTGGTGAGGCAGATAAACACTCTGGGAATCGCCGAGTAGTTGAGCGAATTCAACTAATGTCGCCAAATGGGTGAGATCTTGATGGTTTTTATAAAGCCACGGGTTTTGACTTTCAACCTTTTTCATATTCTCTCACTCTCGATTTTTGCAAAATCGCACCTACTTAGTATTTTCAATTTTTTTGTATCTTGTAAGTGTTTTAGCTGATTTAATAGTGCTTGGATCTATACTATTCTGCTGCCTAGCATCACAATCTTGACTTAATATGCCTAAAAGGTTGATTCTCCAAACCCTGCATTTAATTGTGATATTTATACTCTCATTGCAAGTAATTTTATCCTATGTCGTGTATTGTGCCTTTCTGATAAATTTAGACTATTCAAGTGCCACTTCTGATACACGAATCTAGCCCATATGCTTTGAATTTTGGAATCCTGTTCTGATGATTTAGCATGAATGAAATTTTATGAGGTGCTTCTGCATATTATTTAAGCTGGGGAAACACCGGGAAAACTGTAAGCTTAATTGCTCCACTGGCATCCACAGAATAGAAGCTGAATATTTTAAAGATCAGGCAGAGAAGAAGCAGAAGGAAGCACAGTCCACTAAATCCAGACATGCGAAGGCATCTTTGCCTACTCTGGCCCCTGGGCCTCTAAGTATAACTACATCCACTCCCTCTTACGCTCTAGGATCTTCTATTGATGCACTCCCTCCAGACCCACTGCTGTTGCTGTCTTCCGAACCCCGATAACCCATGCATCATTAATTCGGATTGGACAACTTGCCTATTCTATGGATCGTCGAGCAGCCAAACTCGAAACCTCCATCCCTGGTATGATTCAAACTGCCCTTACTGATGCTGTGACACCAATAAAATATCCCATTGATGCCCTTGAGGCTAAAATAATGGTGTGTGAGCATGACCAAGAGGACACAAATGAAGTAACAACATTAAAGGTCGCTATTACTTCTTTGAGGAATGATGTTGATCAGTTGAAGGCCACCGATCTATGCATGGTTTTTAGAACGACGGAGATTCCAAATATGCCAGAAATACCTTCAGCCACCATCAGAATGAGGATAAAATTAAGCAGACAGCTAAGCCAGAGTCAGAGAAAGAGACAGACGAGGAAATGTTTGAGGAAACTGTGGAAGCTGTAGACACGGAGACCTAGACAGATGGAGCGACTGCTTAGATAGGATCCCCTCTTTACTTCCTTCTATGTATATCGTTATTTTTAAATCTTGGATAATTTTATTTGTATTTGAGGAAAAATGTTTTTTTTGTGGTGGGGTGAGGCCCACACCTTTATGTGCTACTCATAAATCGTGTTTTGTTTGAGTATTTGGGTTGTGAGCTATTGTTGTGTTAATACTGCTTTTCTATGGATGTTCAAGCTTATGGCTCTTCTTTTCTATTTTAAATTGCAAAATGATTTTGACCCTGTCAAAAAATTGTGAAATTTTTCGCATATTTTTCGGCACCCTTTATATACTCGTGAATGTGGTTGTTCCTTGGCAAATTTGAGTCTTGGTTTCGATCAATACCGATGACTTCAATAGTGCTTACAATCGAACGAACATGAATGTACGGCTATGACGAGGCCAAATGAAGTTTCATAGACAATATGTGAACTCTTTGTATCTCGTTGTGATTAGCCATTTATCAAATCGATTCTCTTGTGATGACCGTTGCACACTAGGAAAACTGTGGGGTATTGTTTTACTTAAGTGTCGATGCCTTGTGTGATAAGCTTACCTGGAACCATGCATGACAACACCTAGAATTTGCCCTATTGGTCCGGTTGACTAAGTAAAACTTTCTCTTGATATGATCTTAGGCAACTTCGAAGAGTGTGAACCAATTTGACATATACCTTTTTTGTGACCTACCTTGTGAGCGTGTGATTCTCTCTTGAACACCCTTTGAGCCTTACCCTTCTTTGAAAGAAACTTAATGAAAACTAGACCTTTCTTAATCCATTACCTATAATCCTCTTTATTTGTAGTTAGTTGAATAGCTAACTTAGCCTAAGTTGGGGGTGTGGTGAAAAGATAAGGGCAAGTTAAGAAGTGCAAGGAAAGTCTCCTCTTACCCATGGTTTTAAGAAAAAAATGGAATCCCTCCATAAAAAAATTAAAAAAAATTAAAAAAAAAATAAAAAGAAAAGAAAGAGAAATAAAAATAATGAAAAAGAAAGTTGTGGACAAAAGTACCAAAGAAATAGGGTTCTGAACAATCCATGGGAAGCGAATAATAGGATGACCTATGATGCACTAATGAAAATGATGAAGGAAAAAGAAAGGAAATGTTAAGACCACCATATTTCATGAGGATAAAACTCACTGAGCCTAAATGACCATACCTTTACACTCAACCTCATTACAAGCCTTGTTAAGACCTTTGTGATCTTGAGAAAGTTCAAACAAATGTTGATTGGAAAATACGGGCAAACCTATGGGTGAAAGCATGTATTGTGTTCATCTTTGTGAGTGTGAGTGTTGTATCTGATTCCTGAACTTTAAATTGATTATACCTTTGTGTGTGAAAAGGGAATCATCATTTGTGTGAGGGCATTCAAAGGCTTTTGTTCAGCTTGAACTTGCATTTGAAGCAAGTATTGCGAGCTTGAGAATCTTTGGTAATGGTGTGTCACAACTTGGATCCTTAAGTACACACTTGATCTTTGCATAAGTAAATTGAGTCTTGTTGTGTGCATTCATGATTGAGTCTTGTGTAGCACTATTTGAGACACCCTTTTTGAACGGCTGAACTTGAGTTTGCTTGAGGACAAGCAAAAGTTTAAGTTGGGGGTGTTGATGAGTCCACAAATTGGACTCATTTAGGGCTATATTTAAATAGAAATTATGTCCTCAAATGCTTATTTTATCTCAATATCTGATGAAAACCCTTCAGTTTCAGGCATGGACACTACTTCACAAAAAAGGAATGAAAAGGTTGAAAAGAACGAAGAAATGAAAGCCTGAGGATCACCGAGTCCACTTGGCAAGTTGTCGAAGGATCTTATTTCGCCTTTTGTTCCAATGTGCTGAGCCCTGAAGGAAAGGATCAAGTTGGCGGAAAAAGGGAGCAGTCGGTGCATCGCCGAGAAGTTTCGCGAAGTAGTATCATGTCACCCAATGACCCAGAGCACGACAATGCTGAAGGATGGTGCAAGACGGCGATAAACTACCCCAAAAGGCGAATCACCGATTTGATCGACGATTTTGACTAACGACACCGAATTATCCGATGCAACACAAATCTGTGAAAACTATAAATACTAGTTAGAGTTGTAGTTTTAAGAGTCGAACAATTATTATAATCTTCATATAGAATAGTACCTTTTGATATTTTTTCTCTAAGTTTGAGAGGGTTTTGAAGACTTGAAGATCAAAAGGGTTTCATCTCCAAGATTTGGGTTTGGGTCTCTTGTATTCTTCAATTTTGGCCTGTATCAAGATTTAAATCTTCATACCCAGTTGAATACGAGCTCAATTTGGTATAAATTTCTATCTCTTATACATGTGTGGCTAAAAACCCCAATTCCTGGGGTGTGATTTAGTTAATATGGGTTAAGATAATTGTTGGGTCTTGCTTGCTGATAGTTTAATCGTAGTGTAATTGTGATTTTGTTTAGTAGTTGTGGATGAATTTAATGAATTTGTAGTTGCAAATACAAGTTTACTTATGTATTATCGGCTTGCTCGAGAGAGAGGTCGTAAAACTAAAACTACTAAATTGATGGCCAGTATGGGTGGGTCGACATGAGGTTCAGCTCGAGAGAGTGAACCCTAGTCCCATGTCCACACACTCAGCTTGAGAGAGTGAACCCTAGTCCCATGTTCACACACTCAGATCTAGAGAGTGAGTGGGTTAAGGCATAGGCTTGTCTTCATGCGGCAAGTGGGTGTCCGAAAGGAACATATTTGAAACGGGGTAAGTTGCTCGAGAGAGAGCTTAACCTCCTTAAAGTTTAGTCTAGTCACAATTATTCTATGAATCTACTATCGAAAGCATGTACCCAATAATCTAGCTTAACCCGTATTCCCGTCACATCACAAGGATCCCCTCTCATTATTTATAAATCCTTGTTTATTTTGCTGTTTTTACTTACTAGTGACAAAACCCTATTGTTAATTGACACTCTTGTGTCCCCCTTTAATTTACAATGTTTTTAATCGTTAATGTCTTTAGCTACGACTAGTTAGAACTAAATTTCATTTTTTGATTAATTCTCAAACCTACTCTCTTGGGAACGATCCCAACCCTTGGTTGGGTTACAAAACTATTGTACGATCGTAGACACTTGCATTGGAAGTTGTGTCTTGATTACGCAAACATCAGTAGACTCGTTATCAGTGGAGACACCTTTGCCTACTCCAACTTTTGAGCCTTCACGTACATCCGCTCTTTTCTCTTCTTCATAGGCCCCAGGTGCTTCCTCTTCCTCCCATCCTGTCAGGATTACTCAGGCCATGATCTTGAAGATGGGACGTTTGGCCATATCAGTTGACATGCAGGCGACCCGACTCTAGAGATCCATCCTAGGGATGATTGAGAGTGCCATACTTGCTGCACTCACCCCCCTTCAAACCTCTGTCGAACTTTGACTATGAGAGTCACAACTTGTGAGAGTAGACATGGGACATCCTCCGAGGTAACGACTTTGAAAGAAAAAGTCACAGACCTAAGGAAGGACGTAAACTATCTAAAGTCTACCGACTTCAATTCATTAATGAAGACGGCTGATAATGGAGATTCTCTTGAGACCTCGGGGATTCCTCCAGCTACCACCAGAGATGTGCAGAGGGGTGGCACAGTAGATGAGGATTCGAATGCAGAGACCGACGAGGAGCAGATAGCACTACCTGAGGAGGAGATGATAGAGAGCCAAGATGAGAGCATATTTAGAGATTTGTCAGATCTTGTGGGGACGGTTATGCAGCCGGTGATCCATACATCACTGATTGAGGCGTCCACAACAGCTCCTAGTGGATCTGGCACTGCTATTCCTTCTGAGGTTACTCCGGGCACTGATGCCCATAGTCAGAGCACTACACCGGGCACTGAGGCCCAGACAGATGGAGCAACTGCGTAGACTGGACCTTTCTTTACCTCCCTCTCTCTCTTACTTACTTTTACTTTTGGATACTTTCATTTGCATTTGAGGACAAATACTTTTTATTCGTGGTGGAGTGAGGCCCACCTTTGTGTGCTACTCATGTTCGTGTTTTGTTGATATATTTTGGGCTGTTCTATTTAAAATTACGTTAATACTGCATTTTTGTGGATGTTTGAGCTTATGGCTCCTTGTTGTTTTAATTGAAAAATGATTTTGACCCTTCCAAAAAAATTTCGCAAATTTTCACCACCTTTTTTATCCACTAGAATGTGGGTGTTCCTTGGCAAATTTGAGTCTCAGTTTTGATCAATATCGATGACTTAAATAGTGCTTGCAATTGAACGAACATGAATGTACGGCTACGGTAGGACCAAACGAAGTTGCACAGACAATGTGTGAACTCTTTGCATCTTGTTGTGATTAGCCATGTATCAAATCGATTCTCTTGTGATGACTGTTACACACTAGTAAAAGTGTAGAGTCTTGTTTGACTTTAGTGTCGATGCCTTGTGTGATGAGACTACTGTGAACCATGCATGAATATACGTAGAATTTGCCCCGTTAGTCCGATCGACTGAGTAAGGCTATCTCTTAACATGATCTTACGCAACTTTAAAGAGTGTGAGCCAATTTGACATATACCTCTTTTGTGGCCTACCTTGTGAGTGTGCGAACCTCTTTTGAACACCCCTTGAACTGTCACGATCCAAGCCTAGGGCCTAGACGTGATCGACGAATGGGGAACCCGAAGGAACCCCAAACAAGCCTTATAGCATATCATTACACAACCTTGGTCGTGGAAGCAATTAAAATGACCATAAGCGATAAGCATAATCAAGGGGAAGTCGGGACTAAGGAAACAAGAGAAAAAGAGAATGATACATAAATACCATAGATGAGTCAAGCTCAAGCATAAAACACAACTTGTCTCACACCACCTCTAAACATGGTTACTTAGCGGGGGCCAAGACAAACTACCGGGCTCACCCTCATAGTCAACACATAACAAAAAAAGGAAAAGTCTTATACATAGCAAGAGATCATAAGCAACATCCCCGGAATGGAGGACTCACCAATAACCTCGATAGAAAAATCGTATTAGCCATGCGGAGAAGGATGGTCAAGCGGTGCTCCGGTCCCTACATGGTGACATCATGTAGGCATAAAGTATGCATTAGTACGTTTGAATGTACTAAGAATATGGGATGCAATGCAATGTAACAATAGATGGAC
>JAJOOH010017026.1:0-12082 GCA_029582605.1 Solanum gracilifrons
TTATATATATATATATATATATATATATATATATATATATATATTCTTGTTCCTATTCCTATTCTAATAGTTATATATATATATATGTTCTTGTTCCTATTCCTATTCTAATAGTTATAAGCATGAATGACAAATATATGAACAAAGAAATTGATTTTTCTTAATGATTAAGTGAAATATCAATTGTTTAGTGTCGCTTCTTCAAAACAGGCTCATCGGCAAGGAAAAGTATGCCTTAAAACCTTGATGATGACATTGAACTGCACATAATGTGAGGCAAACCGCTCCACATGTTTTGAACCTAGCTTCAGAATATAGGTGTGCCTTTGATAATACTAGTAAGAGGGCAGTACGTGATGTGTGGGTCCACTATCCATCAAGTTTCGAACCGTACACCACTAGCCTTCTGTAGTTTATCAGTTATCTAAAAACCAAAAGTAGGCAATCTCTGAATGACAACCTCTGTATTATTTCTGACCATATGACAATCCCTTAATTGTTTTTTTTTTTTGAGAATGGTAAAGTTGACAATCCCTTAATTGTTATTCACTTCATAACAATCTTCTCAGTATTAGTCTTCACACAAGTGATCCCTGTATTATAATCTCTGCATAATTGGTTGATGGATCGAGATCGTAAGTGTTCCTCAATATCTAAGTAATAAGTTAAAGCTTAAAGTACATTATTCCATTCAGTTTTAAGTTATTCATACAAAATAACAAGACTGTTGCTGCTCCATGTTTTTTATACCGAGTCTGATCTGTTTTATATGCATTAAAAGTACTTCCCAAAGGTTTACAGGAAAACTACTCGTTTCCTATGCTGGTTTACAAGGGAAATTCATATCACCTAAATAGCCTTTATATTTTTCATGAACATGTTTCTAGCGTATAGCTAATAGTCATGACCAGCATTTTGTTTGCCTGTACATATAGACATAAAGCCTAATGTTTCTGACCAAGATATGCTACCAATAATCAAATTATAGCTTGGCAAATGTACATACATGCATCCCTGTTGTTGGGTCTTGTACTTCAACTTTAAACTTTTTGGGGCTGGTTTGTGCAGCTATACTGGCTGATGAAATGGGTCTTGGTAAGACCATTCAGGTATGCACAGTTCTAGCTTTTTATTTCTCTGATTGATGCAGATTATTTCTTTTATTTGACTTTAAGTGATAGGTAATGATGGATTTATTCTTCATTATTAGGCAATCACATACTTAACATTGCTGAAGCATTTGGAAGATGATCCTGGTCCTCATTTAATTGTTTGTCCTGCCTCTGTTTTGGAGAACTGGGAAAGAGAGCTAAAAAAGTGGTGTCCGGCATTTACTGTGATCCAATATCATGGTTCTGCACGATCAGCTTACTCAAAAGACTTGAGTTCTCTTGCTAGGACTGGACAGCCACCTCCATTTAACGTTATCCTAGTGTGCTACTCGCTTTTTGAACGACACAGGTTTGCACATCGTTTTATGACCTTCAGTTTGCATTGAAGTGGAATGTACCATCCAATTGTCTGTGGTTATGGTATTTTCTAGTCATTTATCACTGTAAGGTGTTGTAGATTTCATATTTTTCCTTCAGCATGAAACCTCCGCTATATGCCTCTGAAAGAACTGCTAGAAGAAATGCATTCAAGTAGCCCCAGAATTATTATTTTTTTGAGAAGGAAAAAAAAAACATCAGTGACTGAAGATTAGATTTTATATTCCCAAGCTGGTCAACTTGCGAAGGCTAGTTGGATTAATGGTCTATGCATCTCAATTTTTATCAGTGGAGGCAAATCCATTGTTAAGAGCCTCTGTTTTGTTTGCTGATAATCAAATCTCAGTGTCCTATTCCTGAAGATACTCTACTGCTGTTCTTTCCATTGTAGAACCTCTCAATTTTGAATTTCACCGTTTGAAGGTGAAAATTGAGGCAATGGAAAAAGGAAGTCTTTGCCATTTCTTGGAGATTTTTTTTTTATTGAAAATTAAGGCAACAGAAGAATGATGTTGTTGCATGTCAAATTATCTTAAGGCTAAAGATGACAGTTTCGTTGTATTTTACTACTAAATATAAGAGTCTAGAAGCAGGTGACATGCCTACTTGCTGATGCATTGGCGATTTTGGTATTTCCGAATTTTTTTGGTTTGAAGATGTTGTATTCAGTTGTCTTGTGTGTACTTTCTCTTTCTTGGACAATAAAGTGCATAAGTGACTTTGCTGAAAATGTGGGTCCTCACTTGGATTTCTACACTATGCGCTTCATTTGCAGGCTTTTTGAATGACTCATCAAAAAAGTGGGATCCCTATTAAGCTTTTATGTGACTGTTGCAGCTTTTTCTTGTCTCTCTCATTGTTTTTTTTGTAGTATATCCTACAATAATAGCTTCGACGTGTCTCTGTAGTTGGTGTTAATGTTAAATAGATAGAGAGATATTGGTAAAGGATCCTTTTTCTTCAAAATTACTTTTTTAGTTTGAAATCAATATTTTATTATCAAGCTTCATTTTTTAAAAGTTACAACTGATCAAATTTTGTGATAAATAAGGAGTAATATCTTAAGATACAAGTATGACTAAGTAACGCCACTAACTGCAATTTTGTGGCCAAATTAGTTAAATATACTTACAATTGATGAAATAAATTATGCATGATCTTTAATTTCTAAAAAGAAACTAAGATAAGTATTACGTTGTCAAAAAGGCATTTTTCTATGTATTAAGTTAATTATGAAGCATCAAGATTGCCAAAATGATTTTATAGTTCATACATGATTATTATATTTCAAGCAAAATAAGGATAGAAAGAGTATTTTATACCACATCTATGTCCATGTTATATGACACAATAGACATATATTTACCATATATATGAGACATTATGATTTCTAATAATACCTAGAGTTTGAACTGCATATTTCAAACTTTATAAATATCTTTTGGAGTATGAACCATGTTAATACTAACTCTAAGAACATTTCTGAAGGCTCTGTTTTTCAAGTTGTGCATTTATGTGATGTTTTTAAGATTTTCACGTTTTAATCTAGGGGTATATGATAGTTTAAATGATGTTTTCAGATTTTAAAAAGTAATTAAAGTTCAATTAGTTTTGAAATGTTAGTTAAGGTTTGTTTAGCAGTTAAAAAAGTGACTTGTAACATATTTCTTTCAAAAACGAAGCAAGGTCACATAAATCTGAAACAAAAAAAGATACACTATATCATAAGTTGTTGAACTCCTGCTGTCAAAACTTCTATCTTTTCACATGTTACTTTATAAAAAGCGTCATAAAATATGTTGAAAGATTCTTATAATTGGATAGAAATAAATTTATTAACATATGTTGGGCCCGTGCTAACATGAGCTCCGGTATCTAGTCTTAGTGTATGAGCTCACTTTTTGGATTCCCTGTATATACTTGCACTTTAGTCTTAAGTGGGGTGTTAATCTATTTAAAAGTTTTCCATTCAATCTATTTTGATTTCTTATTTTCTAGTATATGTTTGATTATGATCTTTACTTAAGAAGACGGAATTTGCTTTCCAAGTGGTTTAAACTTGAAAAGGATTTCTTAATATAGAAAAAATCTTTAAACTTTCATATTTGTTGAAAAGAAGTCTTTAAACGGTCATTTTTTAATCAAGCCTAGCTCTTCTTTGAGAGCTTTTTTTTTTCTTTTTTTTTTTTATGAGCCGAGGGTCTAGTTGAAACAACCTCTCTACCCCACAAAGGTAAGGGTAAGTTCTGCGTACATCCTATCCTCCCCTGACCCCACTTGTGGACTTACACTGGGTTTGTTGTTGTTTCAAATGAAGCATAGCTAGTATGTACATATCTTTGTCATTGAGGCTTAGACCTGTGTCTCAATCTTGCAGTGCACAGCAAAAAGACGACCGCAAAATTCTGAAGCGCTGGCGTTGGAGCTGTGTGCTAATGGATGAGGCTCATGCTTTAAAGGATAAAGGCAGCTATAGGTGGAAAAACTTAATGTCTGTTGCACGTAATGCCAACCAGCGATTAATGCTCACTGGCACACCACTACAAAATGATTTGCATGTATGATAGCCGTCAACTCTTTTGTTTTAAACTGCTAAAGGATTTGTCGTTTATAATGCATTTGTACTTCTTAAATGTATGTTATCATATGTCAGAATTAATGTTTGTTAGGGACATTCTTTAATGTGAGTTAGAGCCTGTTTGGATTGGCTTTTGGCTTATGACTTATAAGCCAAAAGCAATAAGTTAGAAATTCTAGTTAGTGGCGTTACTTAGTCATACTTGTATCTTAACAATTATATATTTTTTCCCCATCTTTTCTCATTTTGCCATGTTTGGATGTGATGAAAAAACTGTCAATATTTAAGTCCGACGAGACATTTTAGCTCTATTACACTTGATTTCCTGAGTAGATTCTATTGGTGATGAGTGCTCATTCTCTATTCTCTTTTTTTGTGGATAGTAGGATAAGTCATTCTAAATTTAGGGTTTTGAAGTTTTTATCAACCACATAGTTGAAACTCAGATTACTTGGCTTCTCAAACAACTTTTAATTTCGATTGTTGGGTAGCCTGATATTTTTGTTGCATGGCTTCTCAGCAGTACAAGTGAGTATTTTTATTGCATGGCTTCTCAGTAAGTGCGATTAAGTATTTCTATTGCATGGCTTCTCAGTAAGTACAACTAGGTATTTTTATTGCATGGCAGTAAGTAAAATTTCATGTGTTTGCTGTACATTTCTCAGTAAGTACAAGTACCTTTGGCATATATACATATATATATTTATATATTTTAAAAAATATCTTTTCTTTGCTATTTTATTTGTAATGTTTCTTTTGTGCCATATCTGCTGCTTTGGCCGCTGTTTTCACAATTAGTGCTTATCTTTATGTTTGATTATGTGTTGTTCAGTTAGTGGTTTTCTATTGCAGGAACTTTGGTCAATTTTGGAGTTTATGATGCCTGATCTATTTGAAACAGGAGATGTTGACTTGAAAAAACTATTGAATGCAGAAGATAAAGAGTTAATTGCTCGAATAAAGTCCATTCTTGGACCTTTCATTTTGAGAAGATTAAAATCGGATGTGATGAAACAACTGGTACCAAAAATACAGATGGTATGTATTTTGTTCATTCCTTGTTTTCTTTTTTCCTTTATGGTAGCTTTTCCATCTTTGGTCTATTCATGTTTAGACTTCGCTATTCATGGGTTTGCCTGTAATCACTACAACTTTTACATGTTCGATTCAGTATATGAGAGTAAAGAACTTTCTGCTGCAGGTTCGTTATGTTGGCATGGAGAAACAACAAGAAGATGCATATAAAGAAGCGATTGAAAGCTACCGTGCTGCATCTCTAGCTCGTGTTTCAAAGCAACCTGTTAGTTTGAATAATGCTGCTGGTGTCTTTTCGAGACGACAAATTTCCAATTATTTTCTTGAATTCCGCAAGGTGCTGAAGCTTCTTGATCCACCTGAATTATTATTGTCAAAACTCCTGATTTTTGACCAATGATGCTATGGTTTCTTCAGATTGCAAACCATCCTCTGCTTGTGAGGCGTATTTATACAGATGATGATGTTGTTCGAATTGCTAGAGTTATGCATCCCAAAGGTGTCTTTGGTTTTGAATGTACAGTGGACAGAGTAATTGAAGAGCTGAAGAGCTATAATGATTTCTCCATCCACAAGGTATACTTTCTTTTATTTCACTCATTTTTCTTCTTACAAACGTATCTGCTTGCATGCATTAGGTTAATCATGGCTTCTTCCACACTCCCCCATTCCAATTTGTTTGTCATAGTTTGGCTCAACACGAAGTTTATGAAAGAAATTAAAACTTTTAAAGCTCGTGTTCTTAAACATGTGATACACTTGAACCTTGACCTTTACACCTAGGCTCAAGCAAATTTCCTGGGTCAAATTAAATACGTTGAACGGTTCAAACCTTAGCCCGAAAGTGCGGGGCTTTACAATTATTGAGCTCTTTATTCCTTAGTTATTCTGGATGATCACTTGGATTTGTATTTTTATATTATTTGCAGCTTTTACTTTATTATGGCGATAATAATAAGGGAGTGCTGTCAGATGAACGTGTTATGATTTCAGCTAAATGTCAGGTTAAATTCACAGGCCTTCTGATTTCTTGTAGTCATTTTAAGTTCTACTGTATTTGCTCAAAATAGTTCAAGTGCTCCATGTGCAGGAATTAGCCAAACTTCTCCCTTCATTAAAGCTTTCTGGTCATCGAGTGCTTATTTTTAGCCAGTGGACATCAATGCTTGATGTCCTGGAGTGGACCCTAGATGTTATTGGTGTTACATACAGGCGCCTGGATGGAAGGTATTAACATGTTACTTTTTCTTATCTGATCCTTCTTTGGTGCCTAGCCTTTTGAGTGATTCTTCTAAGTTCTAGCGCATGCTGTTTCACAGCTATCTCATCCTCAATGACACATTAGATGTTTGTCTTGAGGAAGAAATAACTTATAATGGAGTAATGGACCCAATGGTGTACACAATATTTTGCTAGCAGTCTCCATATTTAAAGAAGAAAACACATAAACTAATTAATATAATACCATATATTTTCCCTTAAGTTTGTTGGGACGGGCTTTGGCTTACTGGTTTAATTGAAATTTTTATTTCCGAGGAGGTCAGGAGTTCAATCCTTTACAATCTCCATACTTGCAAACAAAAAGGCTCCAAAATTTGCCAAAAAAAATTGATGCAGCAGAGGATAGAACTCAAATCCTCAAGAAGGGCATTCAGGCACTTGACTAATAGAATTGGAAGCTTTTATGGCAACCAGGGTCATCATTCCTTATATATACTTTACGTTTTGTGTATTATTTATCTACCTATTTATTAAAAATTTAGGAGGAAGTGGTGTTACGTGACACCGCTTGGTATAACGTGGATAAGCTTCTGCGTGGGACCAGGTAAATGAGTTGCTTCTATAATCAATATCCATCATTTCAATTTGTTGACGGAGACTGGAAGGATATTGTATGCTTGAGTGGCAGCTGATTGATACTCCTACTGAGCAAAATTATTGTCTCCAAGAACTTTCTAATCAAGTTCTTACTGATAAAGAGAGATATTAAAGGCTGATTGGACAGAAACTAAAATAGAATCAAAATGCTCCCAGGCACCTGTCCCGAGGTAACTCTCTCCCCTACTTCCTGGTGGGGGAGGGTCTCTCTTTCCGGCACTCTCTCACCGGAACCTTCATTTCCATTCCTTTCCTTTCATTACCTTTCTTAACTATTACCTTACGTGATAGTTTTCCGAGATTCAGATCCTTCTTTCAGACTTTGCAATGGGTGACAATAGGATTTATTTCAATGCTGGTTTTAAGTCTTTCGACATCACTAAATGGAGCACTGGCAGCTCTGTGTGGTTCGAATGGGTTGAGAGGAGTAGAAAGATGATAAGGAGATCTTCCATGAGCAGCAAAACCATGGAATGGATCTGCTTCACTCTCAGAGAAGCTTCCAGCGATCAGAAGAAAACAATCAGAAGATGGAAAACTGCAGAAAGAGAGGCAGAGCATATCTGTACTAGGAAACATAATGAACATGGAAAATTTATTAGTATCATTTCCATCAATAATGGGGGTAGGTCCATACTGGTCATCCCAGAATTAGCCTTGAATGCGGGATGGCACGATATAGCATTTAAAATTGAAAGGTTCATTAAATGCTCTAAAAGAATGGAAGTGCCAGGACCTCCTAGAATAACCAAAGCCAACTACCCTTATACAAAAGCAGTTAAGGATAGTAAATGGCAATCAAAGACTATAAAGGAGGCAGAGATTACGAACAATGCTAGCATTATTGAAGTCCTCACACATGCTGAAGACCAAGAGAATGGGCTTCTAGAAAGATGCCTAGTAGGTCATCTGGAAGGACAGATGAAGGAAAAGCCAACTTTGCCTGAGATAAGAAGATGGTCGTCAACACTCTGGAAAAAGGCATTTGGAGTTAACATCTATGAAATATATGGAGGTATGTTTCTGTTCGAGTTCCCTAACATAAACATGGCAGAACAAACCCTCCAAGGGCAGTGGAACTGGAAGAATCACAGATTCAATCTAGAATGGTGGAATTTGTCTCCCCAATAATACTCTGAAGATGGAAACATGGATCAGAGTTGTTGGAATCCCCCTTCATCTCTGGTCGGGGAGAGTATTTCAAGAAATCGGAAACTTATGCGGAGGTTGGGTGGCCACAGAGGAGGAAACAAAACTAAGAAATCATATGAAGTGGGCAAGAATTTTAGTTGCAAATGATGGAAGAAACATTCCCAAAGAAGTTTCAATCTCCAAAAATGGAGTAATATTCCACTTTTAGATATGGGTTGAGTGCCAAGTCAAAGTAGAGTTATAACCGGAATCTTTGCAAACTGAAAATAGAGTCAACGGAGAAGATAGAGCACATAAATACCCAGTACATGCCTTTACACAGCAGTCTGAAGGTGGTAAAGGTTGTGGTAAAGTTAGTAGTAAAGCCTGTGGAAAAGTACAATCCCATCAATTTAGGGATTTTGCATCAGAGGAACAAGTGGATACAGCTGTAAAAGGAAGAGAGGGGGGGCCACACGTGGGTCTAGGGCTGGCAAGGGGACGGGGAATGTGGGACGGGATGGGGGACGCCTAGGCCGGGACCGGGATTGGCGGGACAAAAATACGTTCCATCCCGTCCCACTATATGTACGGGATGGGACGGGGTTTGGCGGGACGGGACTTGGGATTTTTTTTTTTATATATGTTTATTTGTATTGAAATTATATGTTATTGAATAACATTTTTAGTTTATTTGGTTTTCAATAACATTTTTAGCAAATAAAAAATGCCTAAGTTTTCAAATTTCAAGTTTCAAGTTTCAAGTTTCAAGTTTCAAATTTCAAATTTGAGAAGTTCAAATTTGTATTTTAAATATTTCAAAGTAATTTAAACTTGAAATTTCAATTTTTAAATTAAGTATTTTAAAGTTAGTTTAGTATATATGTAAATATGTATGTATATATTAAAATTAAAATGCAAGACAATAGTTGTATAAAAAAGACTTGAATAAAGCCTTCAAATTTATTCAATAAAATCTAATTGCAACTTAGAACTTAGAAGTTACAATTTACAAATATTAGTGGAGTAACTAATCTACGCAGCCACCTTCTAGGAAGGGTGCTGTTTCAATAAGTTCTCATATGTAAAACTAATTTTTGTTACAAATATTAGAGGAGTAACTAATTTACGCAGCCATCTTCTAGGAAGGGTTCTGTTTCAATTAGTTCTCGGATGTAATCTAATATTTGTATTCTCCTTTAAAATTCAATTCTAATTGTCGTATCATATCGACGGTAACATCCTTCGGTGTTGGCAAACTTGCTAGAAACTCGTGTGACTCTAATTCATCGTCACTAGATCCAATTACCGCATTAATCCAAGCTTCTTGTTTGGAACTTAACTTTGGCAAATTATAATTCCTCCTCTCGGCGTTGACCCAGTCTCTAAATAAAATTGATGTTTCCAAACTTTCTTTCGCCAATGAATGTCTATGACCGCCAAGTTGAAACCTTGCCGCACTAAAAGCAGCCTCCGATACGACTGATGAAGCTTGAATAGCTAGAACATCACAAACCATTTTGCTCAAAATCGGAAATGCAACGCTCAGCCTCTTTCACCATGCTAATATTTCTACATTGCCATCGTCGTCGCCCACTGTTTCTAAAGATTGATTAAGATATTCTTCAAAATCATCACGGTTAGTAGAATTAAGACCAAGAAAACCTCGCATAAAACTATTAATTCGATCTTTACTCTGAGGATTAGAAGTTTGACCAACTTCTCCTTGAGTATTTCCTATAGTTCTATATTTTTCATACAAAATTTTTGCTTCTACTTTTATGCTAGACTTACACATTTCACAAGTTGGAATTTCATCCGGTAAAATTTCTAAAGTATCATAAAAAGTTTCAACAAGTCCATGCACACCTCGTAATTTATATTGAGGGTTAAGTAAAGTAGCAGTTAAATAAGTTTGAGGAATAGGAAAAAAATATTTTTAAATTTTTTCAATCATACCTTCAATTGTAACTCTAAATTTTTCAATTTTTTTGTATTTAGAAAATTGAATTGTAATATCATAAATATTTATTAATACTGATGAAATAGTAGGATAATAAATTCCAGAAAACATGGTTGTAGGATCATAAAAAAGTCTTAAAAATTCTAATAGTTCATTAGTTTCTTCTCAATCTTCTTCACAAATTCTATCTAATGGGTTAGCATTATGAGCATTAAACACCATTTGTATGGGTCTTTTATATTCGTAAGCAACTGAAAGCATTTCGTAAAAAGAATTCCAGCTTGTCAAAGTTACCAAGTTCAAAAAAAAAAGAATTCCACCTTGTTTTAATATGTCTTGGAATTTTTCTTGGTGGCAAATCACATAGTACACAACGCTCATTAAATTCCCTAATTCTAGCAGCTCTATGAGCATAAAAAATCCAGGCAACGGCATATTCAATTTTCATACAACCACAATCAAATAATGAAATACCATCTTGTACAACTAAATTTAATACATGTGCAACACATCTAACATGAAAAACATTAACATCAGTTGGACATAATCTAGTTTTTAACATACTAGTAGCGTTTGTATTATTAGTTGCATTATCTAATGCGACATACATTACTTTATCTATAAGCATGTAATAATCTAAAACACTCAAAATATTTGAAGCTAAATATATACCAGTTTTTTTCTCTACACATTCTTTACAACTTAAGATTATTTTTTGCAAATTCTAGTTATGATCAATCCAATCCAATGTGCTGTAATAGTTAAATAATCATGTCCATTAACACTACGACCCATGTCCAAAGTTATAGACACTCTACAATCTAATATGCTAAACAAACAACGAAGATATTGACAATGTTTACTTTGATATAAAAAAACATCAGCTTTAACAATATTTCTTGAAAAACCTTTAAAAGAAGGATTATAAGTTTGTTGAAGATATTCAATAAAATCGGGATGTGAAGGAAACTATAAGGCAAACCACAAACAAAAACCATTTTAGCTAAATTTTTGTGATCTCTTTCCTTATCATATTTACGTTGTGTTAGTGGACCACTGGGTTAGAAGGATCTAATGTTCCTTGAACCATGTTAGAAGCCCCTACCGATTCATTAACATTAATATCAGCATCATTAACTGGAATTCCTTTTTTTCTATCGGTTAATGCTTTAGCTTCTTTATATTGAATCGGCACACAAGATAACAAATGTCTATTTAAGCCCCTCGTCCCACCTTGACCTCCACCTTGTTTATGTTTAAAAGGTTGCTTACACTTATTACAAATAGCAATAGAGTTTTCCTTATCGAAAGTCATAAATTGCCACACAACAGAAGTTTTAGGGCGTTGATACTTCACCTTCTCCCTTGTAGGAGGTATAAGGGGTGGGTGTCCACAATTTTGCTCCGTTGAATTTGTAGTTTCATTTGGAACTTCTGTCACCGGTAGTAGGTATATCTTCTAATTCATCTTCTCCCGAATCGACTTCTACTTCTTCACCTGAATTTTCATCAAGATTAGGATTAATATTACCATAACGTCGTTCTAAAATTTCATGATCGAGTTGAACATTTGAATCAATATCATAAGAAGTATCATCAACATAAGTAGAATCATTTGTATTAAATCTAACTCTAGATATTGATTTAGAAGAAGTACCACCACATTAACTCTTATTTTTTTCCTTACTACTTATTTTATTAAAATTAAATAATTTACTAATGCCACTTGGTTCTTTCTCTTTTTCTTTATCGGTATCTTTTTTGCTAGAACTCAATATTTAATTATATGTAAAGTGTAATATAAAAATAATAATAACATAGAAATTAATGACGAAAAATAAAATATAAATATTATGAAACGAATGTACCAAACGTCTGCGTTAATAGCAGACGTTATAACCGATTCTTGAAGCTTGTAGTTTGTTGTAACTTGTAATTTGGAACTCCAATACTTGATAGCAAATATGAGAATTATATATATTATGATATAATATGAAAATTTAGAAT
>JAJOOH010017027.1:0-32351 GCA_029582605.1 Solanum gracilifrons
ACAACTCCAAAAATAAGATATACATTGCACACCCTTTGATACATTGATTAACTCATTATTTTCATTTTACAAATTTGAAAAAGAGATTTCAACCATATTTTGACTGGTGATACAAAATCAGCATGAATTTCATTTATTTATGAATGGACGCCATGGTAACATGAGTTAGCAAGTACCATTTACTTTGTAGTCTGATCCTTAATGATGCTAAACTTGATATAGAAACTAAATCACCATCTATGTTCTTGTATGTACGTCCATGTATTAACTCTTTTTTTTATGTATATAATACATAAATACCTTTGATATATGTCCTTACAATCTTTTCTTGAATAAAACAACTAATTATACGAGAAACCTTAGTGAATTTTAGATGACATTATATGGTTGTGACATTAGTCATGTATGGCAAGGACAAAGTTCATCCGGATTCACGCCAGGTAGGACGTCTGAATGAAAGAGTACTTACCACTCCGTCACAGCCTTTTGTTGGTGTGAAGAAGACAACTTACTAGTTATCATAGCCCAGTTAGTGGAAATAAAAGATAAGTAATTGACAACACTTTTTTTTTTCTTTCTTTTCAAAAGATTGTCAACATCTAATAATGTAAAGAGATGGTTTACCATAAAGACAAAGACATTGAAAACTAAGTTTTATTTTTTTACATAGATATTTTCTCCCCCCACCCCCCTCCCCCTCCTTTTTTTTAACACCCCATTTAAGAAAATACAATTGGCTCCAGCCAACAAATTACATAAATTCTTAAGTTCTCATAAGATATTCGAGTTCGATTAAACCAAAGATCATTGGTTAACATTTTTTAATAATAATTTTAGAAAACAACGATTATATGAAGAAGGTTACAGAATAAGATTCTCAATCCACAATAATTTTAAATTAAACACAGACAGAAGTGTGACATTATCATATTGCAACTTGCAAGACACTCATTATCACTACGTCAAAAGCATAACTTTTTTAAATAAATAAATATATATATATATATATATAACGTAATTTTCCGATGATGTTATTCCTACACCCTCCATAATAAAAACTTAAAAAGTATGAAAAATGCTGTACCGGAAAAGGGAGATCTGAACAAGTGTACTGGGCCACCACATATGTGCCGGTTCAACTACGTATTTCCTTAAAAGCCCAGCCCAACCGTAGCCCAATACCTGCCCAAATTCACAATGACGTGTACATTAGATTAGATTCGATATATCCATAAATACTTTTATTTATTTTAAATAATAAAATAAAAAGGAAAAAAGGTTAACCATATTAATATGTAAAAAGTGTTACGTATCATAAGAAAAATATGTTTACTTATGATAGTGCTCTAGAATAAGAGGAGGTTTGACCTCTTCTTAATTATAATAATAATAATAATTAATTAGAAAAGGTACACAAAGATAAAGTGTGGAGAATTTGACAAGATATCTTAAACAAAAAATGAATAAAGCATAAGAGAACAATTTCAAGCCAATAATCTACACTAATTTCATATTCACAAAATTTTCTACTCTCCCTTTACTAACCTATCTAGAAAGAAGGAATCATTGAAATCATCACCATCATCGCAAAAAAATAATAACATATAGAAAGTAATTTCACAAATAGAATCTAACTGTATAATGTATAAATCTTATCCTTATTTTTGTGAGATTAAAAAGTTATTTGCAAATAGAAAAATAAATAAAGTAAACAAAATAACATACCATAGTAAAAATTAAAAAGAATAATATACCATGCGAATACTAATTAACTACGTCATACATACTACTTAACTACGTCATATCTCTTATTAATGATTTGAGAAAAAGAAAAGTACAAATAATATGTTACATGACTGTAAAAATCAATTATAATTACAATATTAGTAATTTAGTACTATATTTAATCCAGCATTACCAGATAAAGCCAATCAAAATCTATTTTTTTTATTGTTATGCTCAATAATATTCCCTTCTCTGTATCACAGAAAAGACAATTACACATGCCAGAAAAGTGTTAGTGTCACCAAAACAAAAGTTCATTGTAGCTGTCATGACTCATGAGCAAAGGCGGACCTAGGTGTTTTTTCGTAAATTTTATATTTATATTAAAAAATTAAATAAATATATGTATATTAACATATCAACTACAAATAAAATTGATTTAAAACTCACAAATTCCTAATCTTGATTCCGTCCCTGCTTGTGCCAAGTTTATTAAATTTTCCTCTCATGCGTTTTTATCATTTTATTTTTTAAAAAAAAACTGAACTCTAGAAAATGCGTAGTATAAAATTTTCAAAATTTAAATTTAAAAGAACAAAAAATATGTTTTTATTTTTTTTTTACTTTAAATTACTCATGAAAAATCAAAACAATTTTAATTTGTATTCATGACTATATATATATATATATATATAATTTTTAAATATTATTTGTCACTTTTAAAACAAAATTTTACTTTTTCAAATTTTACAATAAAACATAATCAGAGTAAACTTGCTCTTCTTCTTCTTCTAGTTTTACCCTTACTTTTCCATTTATTCAAGAAGCTAAACTGAGAAGTTGTTTATTTTTTCATCTAGTGTTTGATATTTGTATGGGAGTTCCATTAATTTGAATTCGCTCTTTGCAGTGTATTTCATATTTAAAGCTCGAACTCAAGAACTATAAGTACCGCATTTTTTAATAATCAAACAGAGAAATTGATTTCTAAGAGAACTAACCGTCATTATTACTTTCTTCGACACAAAAAAAAAAAAAAAAATTATAAAATAATTACTACTAATTATTATTGAGTGAAACTTAAGTAGTTAAATATAATGCAGAAAAATATAAAAACCTGTGTAGTAATGATGAGAAGCCAACTAGCAGCAAAAGAAATGTTCCTGTGATAGAAAGCCTTAATAATATTCACAATTCCAACAGCATAAGCAGATCCATTCCCAAAAGCAAACCCAGCATTTGCAAAAATTGTAATAAGTACATGCTCCTTCATGTTAAACGGACCCGGGTTCAGCGAAAACTCTCTTGACCCGAACCCGAGGATCCGAAATTTAGTAGTGGGTAATACAGCTGCCATGAATCGTCCAATGGGTAGAGTAGCAACTTGAACTGTAATTTGAGTAATAATTAGGGGTTCTTTTCTGTAAGAGAAAAATTGATTGAGAAAAGAGAGAAGAACGCAAGAGAATACACCAAGGATCCACATTCGGAAAGTCCATACGGGTAGGGTCGGGTCATCGGTGTTGGGTACGGTTAATCGGACTTCTTCAATTGGAGAAAGCTCATCTTCGTTTATTTATTCTTCTTTTTGTTGTAATTTGGTTATGGGAGCTTCAACTTCCATTGTTCCCATTTTGGGGGAAAATGGTCAGAAAATAGAAGAGAAAAAAAGTGTGTGAAGGGAATTGATGAAGTAGGCAAGAAGAAGGAGGGAAATGGAGTGTTACTTTATACACAAAATTTTGGTATTTTGTAATGATTCATTGGTTAGCTAGTTGACTCATGAGTCTCCACTCAGCTCGTCTATCTTAATTTATATGATATTTTTTATTACCTGAAATATTAAATTTGATCAATTTAATTTTTAAATGTGCTGGTAAATCAATTTGATTGAAGTATATTCTATTTGTACAGTTCAATTGTATATGTTATGTTTAAAAAAATATATATTTAGTATATGTTATTTATATACTTTATAAACAGGATGACCCAATGCATTGGGTTATATTTTTTTTTATATATATAGTCTTAATCTCAAAAAAATGAAAAATTTCTTAAAATTGAAAGAGTACATTTTTGGGTGTGTAATTAAGTAAATGAAACGGATACAACTTCTCCCAATATTGTATATTTTGCATTTTCTCTTAATGGTTGTTAGGTATGAAGATGAGATAAATAAAATTATTTTATGAATTGAGATATTTTATGGGGTTAGAATTTCATAACAAATGGGGTGATAAATAATTTTGAATTTGATTAATATCTTTCATTAAATACATGACAAAATAATTTTATTTTATTTTGAAGTTATTATTTCTGATCTCTTATTCCTCGTATTAAATGATGTAAAGTTTTGTAAAAAGTTAGAAATATGGTTAATTTCTTTGGGACACTTTATTGGTCAAGGCTCCAAAAGAGTACACAGCTTGGCAATTCAAAGATCTTTTTTAAGAGACAGAATCTCAGATGATGTTCAACGGTTGACACCATTTTTGGAATCTTTATCACTAAAATGCCTTTAAACACTGGACTGAATTATATTTTGAAATAAAATAACACTTAATTATTTATCCAATCATTTATTTTGAACCTTTTCATTAAAAGTACAGGTAACATTACAATTTTGAATAACCTTCGGATGACTCAGTGGTTTGAACTTGGGATTTTTATATCGAAGGTCTCTAGTTCGAAATTTCTTTCCAATAAAAGCAAAGAATTTGCCTTCTGTGTCGAGCTTGCTTAATGCAGATTACCTTTTCTCATGTAATTTGCAAGCTATATTGCATAAGTCATAAGTGTACATCCAAAAAATAGCCATTACAAATTTTTCTTGTTATAAAAAATATAAAAAAATAGTATTTTAGAATCTAAAATAAAACAGTTGTTAGATTTTTGATAAATTATTTGTGCATTATTTTTCACGACTAGATGTCATATCATAAAGAAAATATTGTTTTTCTTAGTACTAACTACTCCTTTACGTATCTGCATGAAACTTGTCGTTAATTGCTATCGAACTTAGTGAACTCCGAGTTGCAGGCTCCTTGTGTGGTATGATATTTCCTAGGTGAAATACTGATGCAATATTAATTACTCCTTCGTCCGTCTCAAATTATTCATTTTTTTCTTTATATTCTCTTTAATAAAATATTTTTTCTATTCTATATTAATTGAATTTGTGAGACAATGCATACCTATTAAGAAAAAAATATTCAAGAACATAATTTAGATAATATTTTTCACTATTGCGCTTTGTGAAATCAGAAATATAATTTTACAAAGTAATGAAATTTATCCCCTAGAAAAAAAGTAAAACTTCATTAAAAAAACAGGCAAATATGAAGAAAAAAAATACAAACCTCCATCTTGAATTTTGAACAATTTAATTATTTTGAAAAAAAAAACACCGAAAATACAACCAGCACAGTCCTCTGTTCGTGGAGCAGAAGCAATTTGTTTAGCCTTACAACCGTCCCAAGGTATCATTTCTAATACATCAGTGTAGCAGGCTCGAACACATTGAGTACATCCTATACACGTATCATAAATCTTTACTAAATGTGACATTGGATAATATGAAATAAAGAAAGTACTTTTCATCATCTTTTTATTTATTTTCAAACTTTTCTTTAAAAATTTATAAAGTAGTTAAGAACCTCATAAAAAAAAATATAAAATAAAATCCAAACAATTCTCTTGAACTTTAAAAAAATCATTTATTTTACTATTAAAAAGGTCCAACCAATTCACATTATGGACGAGAGGGAGTTTATTTATTATAGTTAGAAGAAGTTATTAAATACGTTCCCTTCCTTTATGTTTAAAATATCCTTTTTTAGTCTAATATAAACGAATTGTATGATTGAAAATAAATAAATTTTTTGAAGTTCAAAAATGTAAAATAAAATAAAAAATGATTCAGAATTAGTCTTCTTTTTAACAGGATTTCAACTACTTTTAAATCCTAAATAATGATCCTATCTCTACTTATAAAAAAAAGTTTGATAATTACCAAAAAAAGATAGAGTTTGTGAAGAACTCAGCATTTAGTAAAATATATATACTAAACTCCAACATGGCTTCTTCACTTTATATTTGCACTAATGTATAACTGGTTTATATTTCAAAGTCAAAAACAGTTGGTCCAACGAATTAATATGTGGAATATATGCCTCTCTTATTTTCCACCGTCATTTATATAATGCGCCGAATTTCATTTTTTCTCTGTGAATTAATTAATATCTCTGGCCACTCTCCAATAATCATAACCTTCTCGTGTCCTACAAATATCTACTCCAAAAAATTAAAACTAGTTTATACGATGAGAGAATTGCGCAAGATATACTCATTACATAATTGAAATAGAAGCTTAATATTCTCGCTCAAGATTGAATATTTAAAGTGTGAATAACACAAAATGAGAGCATAATATTTGATAATCAACGAGTTAGGATAAGTTTGATTACGTTATAAAATTTTAAAATTAAATTATGTTTAATATTTTTTTAATGATAGTATCAGAATGAAATTTATCTATTTGTATGCCTTTTATTATAATAATATTATCCACGTTTCAAATATCTTTGTTACGGACCAGCATGAATTTTTGGAGTCCCCCATCAATGAATTATTAATTAATTATCTCTTTATTGAAAAAAAAAACAAATTCCCAATTGCAGAATGAATGATTGTGGCCAACTTGTCTTCTAATTGCTCAAAAGGGGCGACCGTCTTTTCTTTTGTTTTTTTCCCACGTTTCTTGATCAATGTACCCAATATACATTCATATATAATTCATGTTATACGTCATTATGATTACTCTCGTTGTTTTAATTTGCTTATTTTATTTTGATTTAGCCTTAATAAATTTGTAATATTTAATTTGAAAATATGTTAAGTATAACAAAATATTATTAATCTTATGATTTTGAATATATATATATATAAGAAGTTAGAATTAAAGAGTTATCGAAAACGAAAGAGACTTTTTTTTAAAACTAGATTAAATAGAAAAATAAGACAAATAAATTAAAATAAAGGAGTAATATTTAGTTTCGATATTATAAGGTTTGGGAATATAGGCAATGAAAAGTGAATCTGAACAAGTGCTTGAGAATGAGTTCATATTCTTCTTGTTATAGTAAGTGTTGCAATTAATTGAATCAGCTCTTGATGCAACAAAATAAGAGTTTTTGGTGTAAATAATCGCAGTTGACTAAATATCCATCATGATTGAATCACAAGGAAAAGAGATGATAGCATAGGGTAGAGTAAATTCGATGGTATGCCACAAAGTTATCCAAGCAATTTGCTACTCCTTTCCGTTCACTTTTACTTTTTCATTTTCAACTTCTCATACCCCTTAAAAATAATGATTAATTGACTATTTTACCTCCACATTACTTTAGGTAAAATCTATCTTTGGAGAAGTAATTTGGATAATAAGTAATCACCCCCCCCCCCCACCCCACCCCCACACACTAATTGATGATAACTTGATTGATGTAGTTTTCACGGGTACCCATTTTGACATAGACAACTCATGCTACTTGTTCTAAATTCACCTCAATCTTCTTTGACTTTCGTGTTCTTCTTGTTATGTGTGGAGATTTCCACATCTATTTGTTTGGTCCATGAAACCTGCACAATTCTTGAAAAGCCAACATAAGTGGTTGTTTAATTTTTCAAAAATTAAACGTATGCCTCTTATTATTAGTGATAAGAGAAAAATTAAATACTTTCCATGTCCATAATTACGTATCCACTTTTCATTTTATAGTTGTTCCTAATTACTTATCCATTTTGACAAATCAAGAAAGGATAAAATAGTTGTACTTATTATACCATCAATTAATTACTTTGAGAAAGGTACAATTTCTTGAAAAACTTAAATTTTTAATTCATCTACTTTATAATTGATAGGGGTAAAATAGTAAACTTACTATGTCAATAATTACTTTCTTAATAGGTACTATGTCAATTGAAAAATAAACAAGTAATTAGGGATAGAGAGAGTACATATGAAACTTTTGACTACATGTATTTATTAAAGAGTCAGTGGGAATAAAAAATTTCAGCGTTACTCGCAAATTGCAATTGGCTTCTCAATTTTACCCCATATAATTAAAAGGAGAATAAGGTCTATATGTAAGTCAAAATCAATTACATTCAAATTTGTACTACGTACAACTTAAATTTTGAAACTTTTGACAAGTGAATCGTTTACATTGCAATTTGCAATTGGCTTCACACGTATACTTGTGTCGTCTAATGATCATCTTTGAATAATTAATCAATGATGTATCTATATTACTACAATTCTTTTAGGACATATTAATACTAATTTCAACAGATAACAAATTAAAGTAATAACACACTTGGTGTAATCGTACTCAATGCAATATATTGAATGTGAATACAGTTTGGAAGAAAATTTCACATCATTTAAACAAATACATCATATTTTTACCTTCTTCTTAGGTTGATGACAAACAATTTGATAAGAAAATGAAATTTGGATTTAACGGAGCTTCAAAAACTCGTGAGGAAGCACAGATGTGGGACTCGACACGATTTGTTAAAGCAAAAAGTCCCACATTGGTGGTTAATAAGATGAGTGGGCTCCTTATAAGATCTGGACAATCCTCCTCCCTTTGAGCCAGCTTTTGGGGTGTGAGTTAGGCGACCTAATTTAACACAATTTGATGACTCATTTATGAGCAAATTCTTTTTGAGAAAGACTATTCTTCCTAGAATTATTGAAATGACATCATTTGGAAAAAAAGAACATGAAGAAATTTTATCACTATTGTAAACGATAATGATGCTGCAACTAATTAATTGGAAAATAAATAATAATGTTTTGGAAAAAAGCTCACTGCACCACATTAATTGGTTCACATTTAATTGAAGTGGATTTTAGTGCACGACTTGGGAGATAATCGCTTTCAATCTGCTTTCCATCTTGAAGACTAGAAAAACAACGTATTAAATTCATATTGTTTTGTTATATTCTATATATTTGATGTTACATACTATGATAGTCCAAATATGACATATTTTCTATATAAAAATATTTTAGATATTCACTTCTACTCATTACGTATTGATTCACAAAAATCAATTTTATAATCTTCAAAGGTAGATTGAATTTGATTAAATTTAAATATTTGAAAGCTATACGAAAAATACTATAAGTTGCAATCATTTTCATATTAATATGTTGAAAAATAGATCTTAAAATATTTCTCAAAGTACATATAATTTTACTCTCAAGAAACAAAATGTGACAAATAAAAATGAACGAAGAGTACAGAAGATTGACATTAGTTAATGTTTAAAGACTTAACAAGTAGTAATGTATTTTATGTGACACATTTCATTTGTATACATGTACTATACCAAATTAATAGTAATAAAATGTAAGAATTACAATTCATTGGAAAAAAGAGGGATGAATTACTCTACTAATAATTGCTTAACAGTGTAAGAGATCCAAACAAACCTATTGGGCGATCATGCAAACAAATGAAACCAAAATATGGGCCTCCCTGAAATACGTGGAAAATCATTGGGCCCAAGTTAAATGATGGATTTGAAACATTTTAAGACACAAATTTTCGCAGGTTAATAACTATTTAATAAATGATTCAATTTATTTTATTAAATAATAATTTATAAATTTGTTAGATCATGTTCAAATATTTTTTTCTACATAAACTGGATTTTTATGGGTAAAGTTAGACCACAGTCTAAATTTTATAAATGTTAGATGATAATCTAATGTCTTCATCATTTTTAAGAGTTGGCTGAGAGTGGTGACAGGGGCAAGCTAGCGGGTTTCAAGCGATATCCCTTCGTCAAAAAATTACATTGTATATATAGATTAAAATTTATTTAAACAAATATATATACAACTGTTGATACATCTTGACACAAGTTGAAAATTTAGATTGTGATTAAAGGATTGCGAAAATTGTTTGAGGTTGTGTGTTCAATCCCTAATATCAAGCATAAATTTTTTTACTAATATTTTGACACTCTTTAATGAAAATTGAATCGCCTTTCTTTTTAGTATCCAGTTTCAAGTATAATTCGTATTATTATTGTAGTTTTTATTATATAATTTCAATTATTACTTAAATGTTTTTGGTTATTGTTACTATTTTTTCTTCTATGCTTTGTGTAGTGCTCTCTATTTAATGTTATTTTGTTATTGTTATTTTTTTATTTGTGTTTCCCTTTTCAAACTGTTTTAAGATGCTTTTATTTGATCCGATAATTTATCGAAAACAACTTTTATCTCTCTATAGGGTATATGTAAAATATGTACACTCTATACTCTCTAGATTCCATTAAATATGCTATTGTTGTTAATTTGTTATAAACTTTCACGATTTATTTTTTACTTATGCATAATGAACTTTGCATATCCTTAAAGAAAATAAATAATTATGCATATATTATATTATTTAAATTCATTGTTAGATAACGGTTACAAGACCCATAAATGATGAATTTGGTGTGTTTGCATTGTTACCTTAATATTTTCTTCTCATTTTATCTTTATTTATTACTTTCTCTGTCCTAATTTATGTGACTTACTTTCTTTTTTAGTCACTTTAAAAAAGAATGACACATTTCAATATTAAGTAACAATTTACCTATATAATGTCTATTTTACCCTTAATGAAATGATTTACAGCTACACAAATTTCTATCATTCATTTTGGACCACAAGTTTTAAAAGTCTTCTTTCCTTTATTAAACTTCGTAACGAGTGTCGAATCAAATTACCTCACATAAAATGAGACTAAAGAAGTACTTAATAATCATATTTTATCTTTATTATCTTTTCATAATAGTTCTACTTTATACTCTATTTTTTCTGATAACTTTATTACTCAAATTATACTTTTTCGGTAGGTTCATAACTCAAATTATGGATGCGTAATATTATATGTTGAATTAGCAAAGCCAACGCACCAGACCACTAAGCTCTGTCACCATCTTCAACCACCCTCTTTCCCCCAAATCCCCAACAGGGGCCTAATAACACCAACTCAAAAGTTTCTCAATTGCCATTACACAAACAAAAAAAATGGCAATGGCTATGGCTCTTCGTAAGATTTCTTACGGTTCCTCCATTAACCTTGTTCGTCCTCTCTCCCATGGCTCTTCCGTGTATTACATGGTACACAAATATTTTCTTCCTGAAAAGTTGATAAATTTTAAAGCTGGTGTTATTCAATTTGTTAATTGTTGCTTTTTTATTATTGTTGTTGTTGCAGTCGTCTTTGCCTAATCAAGCAGTTCGAGATAGGGATGATCCGCGAGTTACGGTTAGTAGTAAATCGAATCAGAATATATATAGGCCTTCTTATTTTTACCTTTGGATCTTTGCTTTTTTATGAGTTTTCAATGGTAGGATCAATGATTTTAATGTTGCTCCTGGTTATTTGGTTAATAGTGGATTAAGCAATTGAATGCGCCACTTGAAGAAATCGATCCAGAGATTGCCGACATTATTGAGCTTGAGAAAGCTAGGCAATGGAAGGTTTGTAATTGTATTGTGTTTATGATTCTATGATTTGTTAGGAAAATTTTGTGTTGTTTTGTTGGTAAATATATTCCAAAATCTGCTTTTTATATGAGCTGATAATTAAAACGCGAACACCTGATTTTCTTATTAGTTAGTCCCTCCGTTTCATTTTATTTGGCCCCTATAACCAAAAGTAGATGTTCCATTTTAGCAAATCAAGGAAATTTTATTACTTTTTTTCCCATATTTGTACTCATCAGTGTTAAATAACTACATGAAGTAGTAGTAGTAGTCAATTTAGAATTCCAAAGCATCATTAATAGGTTAGTTTACTAAAATACACCTCTAATTAAAGTTTTCTTAAATGGTGTGTCAGGTCAATATGTGCCAAGTAAGATGAAATGGAGTGAGTAGTTAGTCCCTCATTTTCACTTTATATCATGATATTTGATTGGAATCAAAAGATAGATAGGAGTATTGAGTCGAATTATATATTATCACTAATTGTATATAATTGAAGCAAATAATTAAACCAGTGGTTAAAAGAGAGTTTAGTAGAGAAAAAAATCAAATCAAAGTTTAGAAAAAGTTGTATATTAACAGAACTGTGTTTAGACTCTAGTAACAATCCACAATGGAAAAGGTGTTTATAATTTGGAATGAAGAGAGTACATTTTACAAGCATCTAGTATGTTAAAAGATTGTTTATGTATGAACCATGAATTTGACGAATTTGTAGGGTCTTGAGCTTATCCCTTCAGAGAATTTTACATCACTGTCAGTGATGCAAGCAGTTGGATCAGTAATGACCAACAAATACAGTGAAGGGTATCCTGGAGCTAGATACTATGGAGGAAATGAGTACGTTCATTGCTTTCGTTCTCTGGTTGATTTGAAGTTCATACTGTCTTTCTCCGAATACTGAATTACTGATCACCTAGAATTTGAACTATAAGTGGTAACCTAAGCTGCTGTAACATTGATATACTTGCTTTCTAGCTGATCAGCAAGAGTCTGTCATTCTGGTTATCATCTGTTGCTAGCTGAATACCATTGGGAACATTTACCATGTCTTTTTTATCATTTTATATAGGTATATTGACATGGCAGAGAGATTGTGTCAAAAACGTGCACTGGAAGTTTTTAATTTGGATCCTGCCAAATGGGGAGGTAATTACATCAGCCAGAAAAATTTCATTCTGAGTGGATCTTTAGATGTGAACTGACCTTATAACGGCTCTGTTCTTGATCTCTAAGCTTTTGATAATAGTCTTTATGCTAAATATTCATCAAACTTTGTTGCAGTCAATGTTCAGTCATTGTCTGGATCTCCTTCAAACTTTCAAGTGTACACTGCTTTATTAAAGCCTCATGAGAGAATTATGGCGCTAGATCTTCCTCATGGTGGACATCTTTCACATGGTTATCAGGTTCTGTTCTCTTGAGCTAATATATCTGATGTGTATTTTGCTGTAATCTTTATTTACCAACAATGCCCTTATTTCTGTCTATGCTATGCAGACTGACACAAAGAAGATTTCTGCTGTGTCTATCTTTTTCGAGACCATGCCTTACAGATTAGATGAGAGCACAGGTTATATTGACTATGAACAGGTAATCTTTTGTTTGTCGGTATAATTGGGAATGGTTTAGGTGTTACAAGCCATTACATTTCTTGTGTCTTGCATCTTTTGGCCACTTCTAAGTTACTAATTTCAGTAGTCATTGACTCAATCATCTAAAGAAAAAGCCAAATTATCTTTTGTCATCTCCTTTCCTATAGTCTGCATGTACTGATTTCTTGGTTGCAACATCATATAATTTGCAATCAGTATAATGCCAGATCCAGAATTCCCCTCAACTCAACCTGTGCCTCGCTTCACATTTGATTTAAATTTTTCCTAGTCCATATGCTTTGACATGTTCACAATGTTGCTTTCCACATGGAACACACTCTTGTAGCTTCTAACCATGCTCTGAGTAAACGATAATGAGGACGTGACACAGACAAGTCTCTGCTGCTTCCTCTTTTCAAGGTCTTCAGCTGCTTCGACACAAAAATTGTAGGCTGTTGAGCTAGGGTTACTTTTGAAGCAATTGTGTTTGTACATCATAATTTACAGATGCTTATGCTAATCTTTCCTGGGTAAAAAACATGCTTTATTGTTTACAAATCTAAGCTGCGGCGTGGACTCCTTTCTCTCTTTGTTGTCTTTCTCAGGTTCTTTTAGGCTAGTTAGTATGTGATTTCTTCAACTCATTCTTCAGTTGTTGAATTTCCATTTGCACAGCTGGAGAAAAGTGCAACGCTCTTCCGACCGAAGTTGATTGTTGCTGGTGCAAGTGCTTATGCTCGCCTATATGATTATGCACGTATCCGTAAGGTAAACTAATAAATCTTTTTAAGCTTGTTCCCACTACTTTGTTTTCCAATTTTTTAAAGTAGTGCTGTTTTTGAGCAATTGACAGGTATGTGACAAGCAAAAAGCTGTTCTCTTGGCAGACATGGCACATATCAGTGGCTTGGTTGCTGCTGGAGTCATCCCTTCTCCTTTTGAGTATGCAGATGTTGTTACCACCACAACTCACAAGTCACTTCGTGGGCCACGTGGAGCGATGATCTTCTTCAGAAAAGGAGTGAAGGAGATAAACAAAAAAGGAGAAGAAGTGAGTATGACCTGAAGTCAAATAACTTGTAGAATTTAGTATGGATACTCTTTGGAACTGAAATCTGGGGAGGGAAATTTTGTTGTTAGTCCTTCCTTGTAGATTATTCTTGTTTAATTCTCCTATTACCATGTCCTGCATTGGAAATTTTCGGCTTATGTTAGATAAGCCAATTTAGTCTTTCACTCCTAGCCGACCAAATTGAGTAATTTTATGGGTTCTATCAACTTCTGCTGGCCTCAACCCAATTTCTCTGCTTATTCCTTACACACTTCCTCAGATCTTCCGTCAACCTTGTAAACTTGCCTCCTGGACACACCATAAAATCATGTGCCTCAGTTAACACGCTACCATCTTCTTAAACGAATCAAAAGTTAAATGCTTCAATCCCTATAATCTAGCATAAAATCAGAATTAACACAAAGTGGTGGATGAGAAGCACAAAAATCTCATTGTTGGAATATGGGTCAACTTGTCACGACCCGATTTCTCAAGTCATGATGACACCTACTATAACCCACCAGTAGGTAAGCCAACCCGTAACCCGGAACAACAACTAATGAATTTGAGGGTAGAAACTAAACAAGAGTAGACAAATAACAATATACACAGGCGGAAGCAAACCAAAACATAAATACAAATAAAGATCCCTCCCAGAACCTGGAAGTCACTAGTACAGAGCTACTAACAAAATGAGTAAAGTCCCAAAAAATGGACAACAGAGACTGGACTGTCTCGAAAGGTAAAAGACAAGTCTATATATACAGATAGAGACTGAAATAGTACAAAACGTCGTGTGCTCACTCCCGTCTCCGGATCAGTCTGCTCCAAGCTCGATCAACGCTGGTTACTAGTGCCCGGATGATAGAGAATAGAGAGGTCGTAGTCCTTCAGGAGCTCAATCCAACGACGCTGCTCTGTTAAGTCAGCCCAGGAGGTGCTCCCACTCTACGTCAACTCCCTACGGATTGACACACAGTCAGTATTATTACTGCTGCTTACCACCAAGAAACCAACCAAATCAACACACACTAAATCCTGTCAAATGCTTTTAATTGATTGTCCCCGTGCCACTTATATCTCCATTCTTTGAATGAATAATAGAGAAACTTTAATGTGATAAGTAATAGTGCGATTGTCATCCTACAGGTTATGTATGACTATGAAGATAAAATCAACCAAGCTGTTTTCCCTGGACTTCAAGGTGGCCCCCACAACCACACAATTTCTGGCTTAGCTGTTGCACTGAAACAAGTAAGTAGTTCATCTTCTGTGTTTGTTTTCATTGTTCACATGTTCTCCTTTATAGGTATAACTGTATAAAATGTCTCCTTGTCTGTTATCTAGGTCATGACACCAGAATACAAGGCATACCAAGAGCAAGTTCTTAGCAATTGCTCTAAGTTTGCTGAGGTACTACTTGTAGTTAACCTCCTTCTCCTATAGCATAGTTTATGATCATTACTCCCGCAGAGGGAGATAACTTGATGGTTTTATTGCATGTGTTAATTTCTGATCACAATATTTTGCAGAGTTTGCTGGCAGCGGGATATGATCTTGTATCTGGTGGAACTGAGAATCATCTGGTGCTGGTAAACTTAAGAAATAAGGTACACAACAGGTTCATATTTAAATGACTGGAGAGATGCTTATTGTCCATTTGAATTGCTGATTGTTTTGCCGTCAGACATCTAAAAGAACGGGATATTTTTAATTTTGATAGCAGTGTTTATTTATATTTGCAAAATATTCAGAAAAGAAATCAGGTGCAGAACGTCTTATCTTTTTTGTATTGGATGTATTTAATGGATCAAATATGACAATTGTTGTATTACATGGAAGTGTTGACCCCTACCCTGACAATTTGGTAAATACCTTCTTCAGGGTATTGATGGATCTAGAGTTGAGAAGGTTTTAGAGTCTGTGCATATTGCAGCCAATAAGAACACTGTGCCCGGTGATGTATCTGCCATGGTACCTGGTGGCATTCGCATGGGTAAGGATCTTCTTTTCCCCTATTTTATGATTGCTTAACATAACTGGAAGTATCATCGATGTACCATATAGTGTCCAGTATCTCATGAATTTAACACCTAGATGTTTAGGTTCTTTCAACTCTTCTTCTGTTTCCTCCCTTCTTTAGCAAAAGTGTATTTTTAGTTTTAACCAGTGGGAGAACCATTTAATATTCTTGTGGCAATTTCTTAGTATTGACTACTAATTTCTGTTAATCCCAAATTAAAAGCAATAGTTAAAAATTAAAATGATAAATAGAACAGAGAAGAAAATTATTTCCATTAATGGTGAATGGTGATATACGAGTAGATATAATGATATCAAGTCAATTTACCCCTTCTCATGATGTGATCCAGGAACCCCAGCTCTCACTTCAAGGGGATTTATTGAGGAGGATTTTGTCAAAGTGGCTGAATGTTTTGATGCTGCTGTGAAGTTGGCCCTTAAGGTCAAGGCTGAGACCAAAGGTTTGGTGATTTTCATTTTGTCAATTCTGGAATGCACCAGTTCCTCTGATCGTACAATTTGTTATTAAAAGTTTCAGATTGTATACTTACATACAATCATCGGTTTCTAATAAACGTAGGAATGAAGTTGAAGGACTTTGTGGCAACTTTGAGTTCAGACTCCAAGATTCAATCTGAGGTTGCCAAGCTAAGGCAGGATGTTGAGGACTATGCCAAACAATTTCCTACTGTTGGTTTCGAGAAAGAAACAATGAAATACAAGAATTGATCTCGGATCTAGTGTTGAGGTACTTCTGTTGCCTTACTTTTCTCACCAAAAGAAAAAGAGTTATTTCTGTTTATTATACCAGAATGTAAATCATGCATCTTTAAGTTTTTATCATTGGGTCCATTTACTTATCCATTTTGAGGCAGTGAGGGTTCCTTTTTCTTCACATACGCTGGCTCTTTTTAACTGTAAAATGTGCAAGATGATTGCCTTTTTAGTTCTAGTTTCCAACTTTTCCTTGTCCCCTTATCGGTCTTATTCTGCTATCAGGCTCGAGTCAGAAGACATTTTTCTCCAATGAAGTTAGAACATTGTCTTTTTGAATTCACTTGCAGTGCGCGGAAAAGAGTTACATGGATCACATTTCATTATATTTGTATAATTTTTCAAATCAAAGTCACCATCAGATGTAATTTTATGATACTTTCACATGATGTATAACAAGAAAAGGGATAAGATCTTATGCATACAAAGTGAAATCTGTCTCGTGCTCCCAGCAATACATCTTACCAAACTTTGGCTCTAAGGAAAACAAAAAATCAGCCAAGCACCATTTGTTTTTGCCTGTTCTAGATATCAATAATTCAACAACAACAACAAAAATACCCAGCGAAATCCCACTAAGTGGGGTTTGGGGAAGGTAGAATGTATGCATACCTGTTCAAGTGTATCAAACTCAAGTACAAGAGAAAGAAAACATATCCAGCGAAATCCCACTAAGTGGGGTCTGGGGAGGGTAGAATGTATGCAGACTTGTTCAAGTGTATCAAACTAAAGTGCAAGAGAAAGAAAACAATGACGAAAGCATAATAGAACAAGTAGTGATAATCGGAACATAGGACACAATATGTGATGATGGGTAACTAAGGCAAGACAATACTCTATCCCTATTAACCTCCTACCAACCTCCACTCCTTCCTATCTAGGGTCATGCCTTCGATAATATGAAGTTGTGTCATATCCTCTATCTAATCATCTATCTCCAATACTTTCTCGATCTACCCTTGTAAGTATCAATAATTGGATGTTTAAAAAGGAAAGAGTACAAGTTGCCATATTTAACTATTTTCCTAATTTATAACTTGAAATATTATAAGATGAAAATAAAGAGAATCAGAAATAGTCAAGAGCAGAAAACAGTTCATCAGTAATGCAGCATTCTCACCAAACAAGAATACTTTTTTTTTGTTTACTATAAATATGAAGTAGAATTTCAAATTATATTCACTTCCACCAACTACTCTAAATGAAAGGAAGATGAAATTATGATGTTTCATATTATGCACTAAATTGAAGTGAATATAAACTTATGAATTTGCAAATATTCACTTTGAAAATCATAGCAACTTTTATCAAAACTTGAGAAGAGTTTCAAAATTAATTAAAGTATTTGTTCCAACAAAACCTGATTGAATTATAAACATTATTTGTCCTTGCTAATAACTTGCATTATTGGAGTTCTTATTTTAGTGAAATAAAATTCAAACTACATAATTTAATACTCTCTCCATTACCTTCGAGGTGGCCCAGTGATTTGGACTTGGGACTTCCATGTTGGAGGTCTCAAGTTCGAAACCTCTTGCCAGCGGAAGCAAGGGGTTTGCCTTCTGGGTCGAGCTCGTCACATCAGGTTTGCCTAGTGTGGGTTACCTCTCTATGTGGTTTGCGAGCTATTGCATAGAAGCGAGGAGTTTACCCTGTGCGCAATCAAAGGGTAGCGGCTGCAAAAAAATTGTCATAAAAAAAAACTTTCTCAATTTTAATTTGCCTGCCTTACTTTCTTTTAGTCTATTTTAAAATATAAGTTTCTTTCGCCTTTTAACAATTCTTAATTCTTATTTTTCACATAATATAATTAAGACCATAAAATTAAATAATATTTTAATCTCATTTCTTTACTGAAGGAGTATTTCTTTGGCAGATTGTTAAAAGGACTTCCAATTTGAAAGTAAAACTATGACGGGTTATTTTGGTATGGTAGGTGGGATAGACAAAATTATATTCATAAGATAAATAATTTTGGAATTAACTAATGTTATTAACCAAACACAAAATAAAATAATTTTAAATTTTATCACGAATTTATTATTCCATATCCTTAGTACCAAACACTCTCGAAAGAGTTGATTACTATCCATAATTTGATAGTTCCCGCTAAGATTAACGCCCTAATCCATTTTTCCCATCATGAGTGGGGTCCACGAAATTCAATCTCTACCGGTCTCCCCTGTTCGGATTTTCAGTTCAATTTCATCCAAAGAGTAAAGATAACATTTTTTTTTTCAATTTCAGATAAAATAAAACTGAAGAACAATGAAGTAATCTTTTCCCAGTTTTATACAGTAAGTGGCGAATTCATGGCTTCTCTGCCTTCAGTAGTTGTGGGCAACACCCTTAAGCTTGAAAATGAATTCAAGAAAAACTCAGTAACTTCTTTGCCTTTCGAAAAGGTACATTCTTGATCCTTTTAATTACTAGTTTATTCTATTGTCGAGTCTCGACGTAACTGATAAAGTTGAATATCACGTGTTCCAGCCGTGGTAACAGGCAGGCAGTGTACAATAGACCTTTGTGGTCCGGACTGTTTTTTTTTCTTTATAATTCATGTTTTTTTTTTTTATAATGTTTCTTCTTGTTTTGTGGTTTAATTTAGAAAAATCATAGTCCCATAAACTCGGAAAAAGCTTTGGAGCCATTGAATCTTGAATTCAGAGAGGCACTTTCACTGATCAAAGAAGGTAGTGAAAAAGTGGAATCAGCTTCTTATGTTCCACTTCTGCAAGAATGTATCAAGAAAAAATCCGTTTCAGAAGCTGAAGCAATTCATGGCCACATTATCAAAATGGGTATCCATGAAGATTTGTTTCTCATGACATTTCTTGTTAATGTTTATGCGAAATGTGGAATGATGGGAAGTGCACGGAAGGTATTCGATAATTTGCCTAAAAGAAATGTGGTTACCTGGACATCATTGATGTCTGGCTATGTTCAGAATTCGCAGCCGGAGGTTGCTATTAACGTATTCCAAGAAATGCTGGAAGCGGGTGGATTTCCCACGAATTATACGTTAGGTGTTGCGTTCAATGCTTGTTCATTGTTGGGTCATTTCGAGTTAGGAAAGCAGATTCATGCATATGTTGTGAAGTATGAAATTGGGGATGACACAAGCATTGGCAATGCTCTCTGTAGCTTGTATTCCAAAAGTCACAATCTGGATTCTGCAGTTAAAGCATTTCAGATGATTGCTGATAAGAATGTTATCTCGTGGACAGCAGCTATATCTGCCTGTGGAGATAACGGGGATTCTGCAATGGGATTAAGCCTGTTTGTTGACATGCTTTGTGCGGATGTGGAGCCTAATGAGTTCACATTTACAAGTGTACTAAGTTTGTGTTGCATAATGCAGGCTTTAAAGATAGGATCACAAATTCACTCTTTGAGCATTAAACTGGGGTATGGTTCTAATCTAAGAGTAACAAATTCAATAATGTATTTATACTTGAAAAACGGATGGATTATAGAGGCAAAGAAGCTGTTTGATGGAATGGAGTCAATTAGCTTGGTTACATGGAACGCGATGATTGCAGGTCTCGCTCAGATGATGGATCTTGGAGAGGACGGTATTGCTGCACGTTCCAGCGGTTTTGAGGCACTAAACACTTTTTTGAGACTGCATCATTCGGGGATGAAGCCTGATTTATTCACCTTCTCGAGTGTGTTGTCTATATGTAGTAGTTTGGTTGCTTTGGAACAAGGGGAGCAAATTCATGCTCAGGTTATTAAGTCGGGGTTTTTGTCGGACGTTGTAGTGGGAACTTCCCTAGTTAACATGTATAATAAATGTGGAAGCATTGACAGGGCAAGTAAAGCTTTTGTGGAGATGTCTACACGAACTTTGATATCTTGGACGTCTATGATCACGGCCTTCGCACAACATGGGTACTCTAAACAAGCGTTGCAGCTCTTTGAGGATATGAGATTTGTAGGAGTTAGACCAAACAAGGTTACATTCGTGGGAGTGCTCTCGGCATGTAGCCATGCTGGACTGGTCAAAGAGGCATTGACATACTTTGACATGATGAAAAAAGAGTACAAAATTAAGCCCGTGATGGACCATTATGCATGCTTGATTGATATGTTTGTGAGGTTAGGTAGGATAGATGAAGCTTTTGATTTCGTCAAGAAGATGGATTTTGAGCCTAACGAGTTTATATGGTCACTTCTAATAGCAGGCTGTAGAAGCCATGGGAAATTAGAGCTAGGTTTTTATGCTGCTGAACAACTACTTAGCCTGAATCCGAAAAATTCAGAAGCATACTTCTTGTTGTTAAACATGTACCTCTCAGCTGAGAGATGGAAGGATGTTTCCAGGGTGAGAAAGCTGATGAAAGATGAAAAAATTGGAAAGCTAAAGGATTGGAGCTGGATCAGCATCAGGGACAAAGTTCATTCGTTTAGAACAGGTGATCAGTTGAATCCTCCATACGAAAATATAGATATTTTCTTAAGTGATTTACATGACAAAGCAAGTACAATGGGATTTGAGTTACACACAAGTTTGGAGCTCAAAAACGAAGAAGATGATGAGGCAACTTTTCCTATTGGTCGTCACAGTGAAAAGTTGGCTGTATCATTTGGATTGCTGAACACACTGAGTGCTGCACCCATCCGAGTTATTAAGAGTATTAGCATGTGTAGAGATTGCCACAGCTTTATGAAATTCATCTCACAGCTAACTTCAAGAAAAATCATCATTAGAGATAGTAAAAGGCTGCACAAATTTGTGAATGGACATTGTTCTTGCGGCGATTTTAGTAGTCTTGTTTAATTCTTTCTCAAAGCCTTCACTTACCTCACTTTCTTGATTATCATTTTTCTTGTCAAGTGTCTGTTCTCTACTGAATTTAGATCATGTAGCTTGTTATATGAAAGGAAAATCAGAAAAGTAAATAGTGGATTATATTGAGTTCTCTGTACTTTTGAAAATTTCAATTGTTGTATCAGTTATACACAAGGTTTTGTCATGCCATCTTTTGGATTTAAGGGGCAAAGGTTTGGTTTTTGTTCTGTTTCATGAAAAGATAACAACAATAACATACTCAGTGAAATCCCACTAAGTGAAGTCTGGAGAGGATAGAGTGTACGCACACCTTACCACATTATTGCTTCTTTTGTCAACTGTACACTGCTTTTCTTGAAAAGATGATCAATGCAATTGACACAACATATCAAAAGAACAAATCTTGTGGGGAAAGTTAACACCTTGGGGACCCTTCTTTTTGTTCTTGGATCTTGGTTAATTTACATTGCCTGGGAAATCTGAATGATTTATGCAAAGTTTCATCAACTTAAGTGAAACAGTGAGGAAAAACAAAATAAAATTTATATATTTGTTTGGTATGACAACATTTTTCAAAAAAACGACTAGTTGCTAAAGCTCAAATGTTGGGTAGGTCATGGATTTAACAACAATTGCCTTTGTTGTTCATATGAAATTCATGAAACAAGAAAATTGAAAATGTTTCACAGAAGCTGGTAAAATATAATCAACTTGACAAACTCTTCTCTAGAAGTAGCAAGTATTTGTTATGTTTACTCTCACCTCTAAGATGATAAATTTTCACCAAATCGATATAATTGATACAAAACCTGGGGAAAGCGTGGAAGCTTTACCCCTCACTTGGCTCGACTATAAAAGAGTGTACTCACTGCCTATAGGGTTCAAGAAACTGTAATCTTTTATACAAACACAAAGTACACACAGATTCTCTAATGCTAAAATATCATCTCTTTCTACTCCTTGCTTTTGTAACTCTTGATTTGCATGATTCATCCGGTGGCCTCCAGATAATGTCCTCAAGATTGCCACAAAAGTTCTTGTAAAACTGTAAAACAGTATTGGTGTAAGCACTTGCATTTTGATAAGGAAGAAGCAACGAGAGTTTTGGATCATGTTATATGTATGAGACTGAACTAACCTTGAGGAATTCACTAGCATCACCGGCTGCTTTCTGAACGTCTACCATGAAAAATGTAGGAGCAACTTCGAAAACCTGCCGAATAATAAATATTAGCTAGCACACAAAGAGTGCCACACAGATTGAAACAGCTTTGGAAAGATGTGAACTTGCCTCCAGAATTACAGAGAAATGTGAAGTCTTGTTTGCGGAGAGACCTTCTACCCTCATCTGAGACATACATACAAGCAGAAATGAGGACCAACCTTAGGAATTCTCCAAGAAAATTGCAACATAGAACTTAAAAGAAAAGAAAAAAGACCTAGTGAACCCAAGTGATTAAGCTTGAGATGCCCATTATTAATAAGAAAAGTTGAGTGTCTACCTTAAAATTGCGGATATGGGTCTTGAAACCCATGGACTGGGCCACAACTTCCATACTTGATAAAACAACTTTTGCTGGTTTCTGTGTTAGGAAGCGTGTTTGATGATGCTTCATTGAATCCTGTAAATGCAGTATCCACATTTCACTTATCTAAGTTGAAGACCAGCACCTTAACAATGACAAGCAACTAACAAAGCTATGGGGTAAGTTGAAAATGCGAAGCAAGATGTGCCTCTTTTCATTGCTCCAACTCAGAACTAGTTGATATATATGTTAATGGACTATATAAAATCTGATCCATATGAAAGAGAGAAATAACAGAGTCCTGTTGTGAATGGTCAAATTGGTAGAAGTTTTTAGAATTAATACCTGCCCACGGTCAAACAATATGGATAAGTTCAATCCTTGAGAGAGAATAATTAGGTCAAAGGCATTTAGAGCCAGAGGCCCAGCATCCGCATTGTCACATTGCTCGTTGGATGCTTCCTCCTATAAAACATTATAACATGCCATAAAATAGGGGAAAACAAAGAACTAAGCAGTCAATAACCAGAACCTCCATGGGATACTTTTTACCATACCAAACACTACAACAATTCCTATCAAATTGAACTTTCTTTCACTTTTTGGTGCATATCCTCCATTTCTTTTTTTTTTCTTTTTTTTTTTTGATGACAAGAGAAACCCGCAACAGCTACCCTTTGGGTGCGCACGGGGTAAAACCCCCGCTCCTATGCAATAGCTCGCAAACCACATAGGAGAGGTAACCGCACTAGGCAAGCCCGGTGCGACAAGCTTGACCCAGAAGGCAAACCCCTTGCTTTCGCTGGCAAGGGGTTTCGAACTTGAGACGTCCAACATGGAAGTTTCAAGCCCAAACCACTGGGCCACCCCGAAGGATTGCATATCCTCCATTTCTCCCGAGGAAAAAGTTCAGAAAGAATCTGAATAATGCAAAAAGTTATAATGAACGCACCTTCACAAAACTATTCCATCATCTAAATCCAAGTGATAGCCCCAATATGTTTTCTTACTCAACATTAAACAATAACATTCTCACCTTAATGATAACAGGACATTCAACTTGAGCAATAAACAAATACAAAGTGATGCTTCATCCAGCTACTTACCAGCTTGCCAACAAGCAACCCGTGGCAAGATTTCACTTAAATTCCTAATTCAACATTAAAATGTTTTATATAGCAAAGGCAGTAATCCCAAGTCTTACTAACCTCAGTATCATCAAAAGCTGCATTAATATCATCTAAATTGACATCTTCATACTCCATGACTTTGACAGGATCATAATTTTTTTTAAACCACTCATCATTACGGATCTCTTCAATCCGAATACGCTGCACAAAATAGAGAAAAAACTATGTAATAAGCCAATGTAGGAATATGTTCGTTTAGTAGAAGACTATATTCATCTTCATGGTCAACATTATTGTATATCGTTTTAAGCCTCCACCCAGCTAATACACTCCAAAAGCAACCCTAAGGTAGCATGAATTCATGTAATAGAGAGTATAATACTTTAGTGAGTAAATAGCTCAAGAAGCGATAAGCAAAATTAGCATCTTATCATAGAACTTTCTAAAAATTACAACTTAATAATTCCGTTATTTGGAAAAATAAGCCAAGTCAATATAACGGTGAAATAAAGACTTAGGGAGATCCTTTTCCTTTTAAACTTTTTCCTTTCCACAAAACGACCATCCATCCACTATGCAATCCCCAGATGCTATCTTAACAGTTCTCCTTCTCCTCTTTCCCCTATTGTCTTCCTGAGTTGTTCTATGTCTATTGATATTTTAGTACTACGATGGCAAGAAATGTAAGGTCAAAATAGAAAAATTAGACAAAGAAAGGAAGGAAGTTGGGAAAAAGGTCTAATGCAAATAAGAATAGTTCGAACACTTGGACACTGTCAGCAATAACAACTTTACAAAGAAGAAAAATGGAAGGGGAAACCCAAAAGGAAGAAGTTGCTGGATTGCTGCTTTGGTCCATGACAATGGGGATCATCACGAAAAACTGAAATTTGAGCACGGGAATAAAAGAAACATAACAAAAATGCAGCGCAGCAAAGCAGCACAAATAGCAACAAGTTTCTTTCTTTGCCCTCTTCTCTTTTCCCTTTGTTTGTTCATTGTTCTTTCCACTTCCCTACGTAGAACCTGCATATTTATTTTTTGTTTTTTTTTTTAAATCTTTTTGCTTGATTCCTTCCATTCATTTTCCCTGTTCTTTCTGATTGGAGAGAAACAAAACAGAAGATAGAAGCACCCAAATCCACATGAACCATAAAAAGGAACAGTAAGGTTTAGATGAGAAGCCAAGGAGATGGAGGAGAATGAATTTTAAAAGAAGAAAAAGTCATGGAGAATAGTATAGACAACTAAAAGTTTTAATATTTTCCAGTGCACGACTTGCTTTAAGTCACATAGACATCTAGTACATATTATTTTGAGAAAATCTAGCTCTATAACAATGAAATTTGACTTGAACCCCAAAAAAAAAAAAAAGTGGAGAGGAGACTGGCAGAGGGAGCAAATATGGTTTAATTTGTGTGAGGGGGAAGAAGAGAGGAGAAAAGGAAAAGGATTTATGCCAAAGTTCCTTTCTTGCTTCTGATTTGAAAAGTTTGTTGATAAATACTACACAGAGTGGATAAGTTGCAATATTTTACAAGTTCAATGCATTGAAGGCTTTGTGATGGATTAAGTTTCCAAAACAGATAATTTTAAGGGCACAATCTAATATGTGTACATTCTCTGATTGAGTACTCACGGTTTGAGGATTTGGGTCTAAAATTCGATGTATCAGAGATTTTGCTCCAACAGGAAACCAAGATGGGCAGGAAAAATCTGCTTTGTCAATCTGCAGAAAAATACAAACATACTTGTTGGTAATTAAAACTTCACTATAAAATAATGTTCTTTACTGTGATGAAATGTGAAAATATCAGCTTGATTATCATGTCATACTGCTGCAAGATGAATGTAAGGAATTCCATTTAAGTTATTTACACAACCATGAAAATGCAAAGCTTCTACCTTCGCATACAGTGTAGTGAGATCAACCTCATCAAAAGGGAGATAACCTGCCATCAGAACATAAAGGATGACACCACAGGACCAGATATCAGCCACAGCACCATCATAACCTTTGTGACTAAGAACCTGATAAAAAGTTCCAATAACAAGGATGAACGGGACATCTTAATCCATATTTAAGTAAAGGATACATATCAATGATCAAACTACTCATTCAAAAATATACATGTAACAAAGAACTAAGACTACTATAATGGAAGCTGCCTAACTTACCTCTGGTGCAACATAGTTGGGAGTTCCACATGTAGTCTTAAGGATGTTGACTCCCTATTAGAACATTATCGGAAGCAGTTAGCAGCATAAAGACTTACACCAATGATGTTGTATTCTTGGTAATAGAAAAAAAAGGTAGTGTTTTGGGAGACCTTACTTCACCAGGTGATGCACTAAGTCCAAAATCTGATATTTTCAGATTTCCTTGGGAATCTAGCAGAAGATTTTCAGGCTGAGCAATATGGAAAATGGCAGTAAGATTTTCGTTTAAATGCATAATAACTTATTGCTCTCTTGATTTTACGTTTCTGTTAACAAGTACCTTTAGGTCTCTATGATAAACTCCCTTGATGTGACAATAATCAACTCCATCAATCAATTGCTGAAAGTATCTTCGAGACTCGGCCTCACTTAATCGTCCATGGTGTACCTACAAATGCATACCAGAAATCATTCAAAGGAGAATATATGCTTAAGTGCTTAAGAAGAATCAAAATAATCTGCATTTGTCCTTGACCATTTTAAGATGGGACTTACTATCTTATCAAACAGTTCCCCGCCTGTGATAAATTCCAAGATAATATAGATCTTCGTGCGAGTTGCTATAACCTGACAGCAAAATTTCTTTATATCAGCAGTGCACATCAGCAAAAAAAATCTCCCCAACACCAGTAACCTAAAAGTGAAACAGGCAACAAATTTCAGGAAACTGAAAGTCATGGCACTTGTTATGGCGCATGCCTCATGTAATCGAACTACATATGGATGTCTAACAAGCTTCATTATGGATATCTCCTGCTTTATCTGCAAGATGAAAATGCAGAAAGCTCCTATTAGAGAACCAAAAAAAAACAAATTATATCCAAACTGAAACATTGTCTCCATACCATATGCTTGAGAACTAATACCACAAACACAAGTTTACACAATTTGAATCTCTACACAGAAAGAAATGACTTAGGAATTGACATTCAAAAAGAACTCTTGAAATGCTGAACTGCGATCAAATCTACTAAAGTGGGACTATTAGCAAGCAGCATTTTGCGCACATTGTAAAAAAATGATCTATAAACTAACTTGAATCTGTTCATCAGAGTTCAGATATCATTTCATCTTTCTGGGTCCTCTCAAATGATTTGCAGCCCCACAAATTGCCGATAATCCCGCATTCATGATGGTCAATCAACTAACATCCTAAATAACAAGTAAAAGCCACTCTATTATGTTGCTAAACAATTAACTAAAACTTCAAATACTTTCACAAATTGATCTAAATTGGAAGAGTCAACTTATCACATTTATTAATCGAAAACTTATTCCATAAATTGCTACAACAATTCAAATAGAGCATTTACAAAATATAAATTTAACAAATTAGGAATAATAATTACTCTAAAATCTTAAGCTTCACCCATGGATTATCCAGTTGCAATGGTTTTTTTTTTTCTCATCCTTCAAATACCCAATTCAAAAAAGGGGGAAAAAACAAACACCCACCTGGTCAACCATCTTGTGCTTGATGATAGTGCTTCGATCGAGGACTTTCATGGCGACACTTTCACCTGTCTCAGTATTCTGAGCAAATTTAACCTTAGCAAACGTTCCTTCTCCAATTGTCCTTCCAACTTCATACTTCCCAACTTTCCTTACCACCATTTTTGCTTCTTTTTCTTCAACAACAACACGAATCAACACCCTTTTTCTTCTTCAAGTTCCTGTTACCTCAACCCATTTTTTTTGCTATTTCAAAAAAACATATTGGGCTTGACGAACAAGATTTTGGCTTTTTCCCAATCTGTATAAAGTATTACTATTTTTAAACTGATAAAGCAAAGGGGGTGGGAATTGTTGAGAGGAAAAGGAATATGAACTGTGAAGGAGTTGAAAATGATAAAGGCAGCTATAAGAATGGGGAAAAAGTGATTTGGGGATTTTGAAAACTTGAAAGTGCTTATGTGGGGTTTTATCTTTTATATAGTAACAAATTATTATTTTTATCTCGATCTATTGACCGTCTTAAAAATGACTTTTTAGTTGATTAATTGAACTTAAACATATTTAAATCTTGCAATATGATTGAAATATATTCCTGCAAATTCTCGTCATGTTTAGGGGTATTTTCAACACTTCTCTCGATTTGTTATTAAGAATTTCATGCTCATCCAAGAGTTTGAGACCACTTGTTATATCATGTGGCAGATCGAGAGTGTATCTAAATTTAGTTAGTCAAGAATATGAGTATTTTTAAGACTGTCAATAATTCGAGATGGACACAAGAAATTTAAAGCATTGAGTAGTTTTTGGAGTTGGAATTTTTAAATTAAAATTGTGTTTAACAAGTATTTTACTTTTAAAAAAAATTTGGCATTGTGTAACTAGAAATCCTAAAATTCAAAAATTTGTTTAAACCAATTTTGGAAAAGTTAAAAATATTTGATGATGAATTTTCAAAAATTATAATCGCTAGCTATGAATTTAGGATTTTGGTTTGGTAAAGTAGGAATGACAAGTAGTAAGAAGTTGGAAAAGGTGTAGTTGTTGAAAAGGAAATATATCATTAGTGGAGAATGCACCACTTGAAAATGATACCTCTTTTTTCTTGATTAGGCTTAATACACAATTTATCCCTAAATTAATTTCTATCACAAATTACTTCTAAACAAAATAGGACATTTTTTTACACATCATCAAATTATGGTTCAATTTATTTGTTTAATTATTTTATTAAGTTTGTTTTAAAAGATGGTTCTTTCTTAATTTGGTATTCCAAATTTGTATTTCAATACATCAAATGATATGTTTAAAATCACATGATTAAAGATATTTCAATATATTATACTCCCTCCGTCCCACTTTATGAGGCAACATTTGACCGGGCACGGAGTTTAAGAAATAAATGAATACTTTGAAATGTTTATCAATTTGTTTTTTAAAAAGTAGACTCATTTTTCTCTCTCCTCATAAATGTATTGGAGTATTATTTTAAGATTAAGTAGGACCAACAAGGGTAAAAGAGGAATTGTACATTTATATACTTACCATATAAGGAAATGTGACATTCTTTTTGGGATTGACCAAAAAGGAAATAGTGTCACATAAAATGAGACGGAGGGAGTATATATTTTTAATAAGTCTTTTGTTCCTCTTTAATTAGATATTTTGGGATTGAATCTTATGAATGAAATTGCTTTTGTTTTTAAAATGCAATTTAATCAAAGTAAAATAAATAAATTGCGTCAATTCAAAAAAGTCGAATCTTAAAATGAATATTGAAACCCAAATGGGAAACCAAGAAAAATGGCTTCCTATTTTAAATTTCCTAAAAACCTAAGAAGACATTATGTTTGGTGTAGAACGGCGATCATTGCCAACTTGTTTTACAAATGGTTTACATCTATTTTGGACTCTTCATTTTGTTAAAACCCAATATTGAATGAATTCTTCTTTACTTAATGTATGGAAAAAAATGACGTCTATTAAAAACAAAATAGATCATGACATGTGGTTAAATTAAGATCGAATAAACAGTTGTTATAACTTAGAGAAATTTAAAAGAATTTTTTTTTTTTATGTAATCTGAAGTGATTAAGCACTAGCCGGTATAAAAATACTTTGTAATTGGGCAGCCTATAGGACCTTTCCCCGGGAGAAATCATCTTGTAGTTTGACACTCTTATATAACTTTCATAGAGAGCAACAATCAATCTCGAGCCTTGCGCCAACTTGCTCTCAATCAACTTCAAGCATAGCATCAGAGCTTAGATATGTCCATTTTTTTTTCAAACAAAAAACATGTGTGTGGAACGATGTTTATATGAGACGACATAGAAATTAAGATGATATGGACTATGGAGCTAATTGTTATATTTACTTTTTTTTTGAGTCAACAACTTTATTAGTATATTATTTTCATAATTTATCTTAAATGTTCATATAATATCAGTACATCATTTACAACTCCACTTTAAAACGTTGAATTTTAAGAAATTCTATATAATTGGGAAATAGAGAATTTTTTGCTATATTAGCATATTTCATATTCGAAAAATATATAAGATGTTGATATTTTTTAAAACAACTCGTCAATATTTATTTACTGAGATATCAATATCAATATCGAAAAATATGCTAATTATAGAGGATGTCTAATATTCTCCGGTATAATCAATAATTGAAACTATCACCATTTAGTGGATTTTATTAAGACTAATTGGATGTGGATAAGATTGGACTATATTATTTTTTTACATATATATATGGTAGTGCTTCTATTGTATAAAAAAAATTAAAACTGTAAAGTGGTTGCAACTATCAGACAACACTAATGTCATGTTGAAAGATTGTAATGTACTCAATATATAGTTTAATACAATATATAATTTTAGAAAAGTTGAGATCTGATGTCTCCAATAGGTCAATTAATAATGTGTTGGTAATAACTAATAACTATTGGTAAGATTTTCATGTAAGGTTCAAAATATGGGAAAAAAAGAGAGTTAAATATCTAAGATATATATAAATATTAATTTTAATTATGTATAAATTATGTTATTTTTCTCCAAATAGGATTCAAATAAACCTTTGCCCCTGTTATTAGAGTGTGTGAGAAAGGATCTCTGTCGGCAGTCAATTCACAGGCGAAGTTAGAATTTCAATTTTATGAGTTCTAAATTTTACAATGACGATTTTAAATGATAATAACCGAATTCTAAATTTAATATTTATACATATTTAATAAATTTATTAATACAAATACACTATTTAAATAAAATCTATTAGGTTCAATTAAATCCGCATACGAGCTACTAGCTCCGCCCAGCTGTCATGCCATCCACCACACGTTTTCTTCTCAATTTCGTAAGTTACGTAAAAGGATTAGGAAGAAATTAAAATAGAAAATGTAATATTTGTGCACGATTCATCATCATCCACATATGTATTTTCTACCTGTTTTAATATATAGTCAAATCTATATACATCAAATATGTTACTTATTTATTAAAAAAAAAAATTAAGCTAAGCTTTAAGGAATAAGGATCTTTGAAACCATGAAACATGGGATATTGTTAATTGTAACACCAATAATCCAGGAAGAATGCAATGTTTCAGCATGTTCATGAACAAAAAAATTAAAATATATCTACAATAAATTATAGTATTAAACTTATGCAATATTAAAAAAGGATTGGACAATCATAGTGCATAAAACAATATTATTAGGCCTTGATAAGGTTGACAATAAGTGACTGCATCACCAAACTATATTATATTGTTGATTTTCTTCCCATAAACGTAACATCCACAAAAATACGCCACAATTATGTACTAAATATTAAAGAATGCTAAGTCAAGTTGTCAACTAACTTCTGCACTTCCATTTTTTTTTAATAATCGTGGTGTTTGAATCAGGTACACATCTTGACTAATTTGAGATATTTGTCACCTTTATACACTAATAACAAATTTTAGGTGTAAATGTATTAACGAAAACTAGGACAAGTGAAAAGAAATTATTCAGTGTTTTTGTATGGACTCTCTATGCACTATTAATAACTAACTTCTGCACTTAATTAATGCCACTTGTCCCATTAATTAATAGTTTATCAATGGGTGTCAAAATTTATTAATTTTGTGGTCCTACCAATATTACTTGTAGGAAAATATCATCTTGGATTATCGGAAGGGACAATTTTTAAAAGTATAGTCGACTTTAATCACATTTGAAGGTTTCTAATTAAAATTAAATTAAAAACTTTACTACTAATAATAATATATCTAGTGTAATCTTGTAAGTGGAGCTGAGAGAGGATAATGTGTCGCAACCTTGCTCCTACCTTATAAAGATAGAGAGGTTATTTTTAAATTTCGATAGACCTCGGCTTATAGGTTTTCAAAACCTTAAACCAATAAAAATAGAGTACGTATGAAATTTAATATTCTTTTATAATACTCTACATACAATCAACTCGATAACTATAATTCTTTAAATATAT
>JAJOOH010017028.1:0-29844 GCA_029582605.1 Solanum gracilifrons
TGGCGTTGTATTTTGATTAGTTCCTTCTACTTTTTCTAATTTACTTATTCTATCTTCTAAACTATCAATCCTTTTTTCTAAAGATATTAATGTTTTTTCTTTTGTACTTATTGTCTGGTCTATAACTTTGATGTTAAATATCTTATCGATGCACATAAGGCATCCTTCTATATAACAATTCATACATTTAGCTCTTCTGTCTTTACTGGGGTATCCTGTGCAATTAAAGCATTTTTTACTATCTAAACCTTTTCCTTTGGAAAATTGGTGATCGCATTGTATATTGACAAATGTAAAATCTTTGATATTTAAGTCTAATTTTTCTAATCCTATTTCGTTTATTAGAGTTTCTTCTTCTGAATCAGACGAATCTTGTTGTCTTCCTTCTAAAGCATCTATACTTATTACTAAATGTATGCTTTCATTATCTGACATGTATTCATCTACATTTATTAGGGTCTCTTGGAAGTCTTCTAAATGTTGGGCATTTCTTGTTCTACTATTATTTCTACCTGGACAAGTATTAGCTAGATGTTCTTCACTTTCGCATGTAAAACAAGATAGTCTATTTTTGTAGATTCTATTATTATTATTATTATTATTATTATTATTATTATTATTATTATTATTATTATTATTATTATTATGTTTTCTTACATGTCTATCTTTATTTAGATAAGGTTTTCTTGCCATAGATTTCCTTAGATAATATTTTTTCCTTGGTTTGTATTCTTGGTTATTTTGATATGTCTTTTTGTTTTTTGTTTTTGGTGTGCTTTGATCATAGCTTTGCGTTGTGTATATATTCTTACAGAAACCTCTCTCGTTTTGTTTTAATTATTTTTGTATTTGTATATTTGTACATTTTTCTTGTAATAGTTCCATAACATGTTGTATTTTATGTCCAATAAACCAATTAGCATTTGGATTCTGCATTACTCCCTCTCTTTTGCTCCATCTTTCTTCTATTTCTCTTCCTAAGGCTCCAGGGAGTTTGTTAAAAAGCTTTTTTCCCAAGCTTTGGTCAAACGCATTACCGCTTATTGCGCAATAGTAAAAGTAGTCTTTTAAAAAGTTCTTTTTATGGCTCCAATTTGTAATACTAAGTTGTTCTAATTTTATTAGTGCATTCCTTTGTAACACTACTAATCCGCTATTTGGGTCTTCTCCTGTTATTAGATTGTGTATTTTATTAGTGAAATTATATGGAATTGGTCCCATATTTACTAGTTCTTGGACTTCTTGAGGGTAAGCTACTTTGTATGCTTCCCATACTCCTTTGATTGATTCTCCTAAAAAGGTTTCCATATATTTATACATAGTTTCCGCATCTGTTTCACTATAATGATGTATGTATTCTGCTACCACTATTCCTTTCCATACGTCTATTACTGAGTTCCATAATTGAGGGTCATGAGTTGCTATATTTAATATTTTTCCTCTATCTCCTCCGTCTTGAAGTTTGATAGGGGCTTCTATTGGCATTCTTATTCCTATTGGTCTAACCATTTCTGGTTCTGTTGTCGGGTCTTGCCTAAATATCCGGTGTCGTGGTAAGTTACGTATAGTATATTCTACTGGTGTTATATATATATATATATATATTATGCTTGTATGGTAAGAAATTGACGCAATATATTATAAGTGCATTAAAATATATAATAAATGTAGTATCCCATCAAGAAAACTTGTATTACATATGTTTTATAAATAATTCTCTGTAGTATGTACTGAAACTATATTATAAGTGTTCAAGTAAAAAAAAATGTTATTGTTATAAATGATAAATATTTTCTTAATATAACATATTTACGTAAGTTTCCCTTAAAAAATGACCTTTATGGCCTCTTTGATTAAAAAAAAATACTACATATCATTTTTTCTTAAAATCTGCCGTTGATATTTAAAGTTATACTATTTAATTTGACAATATAATATATTCGCTTTAAAATTATAATATTCAAGTTAAGCATAGTCTAAATTACATATAAAATTGTTTGTGAAAGTCAGAGCCCGCTTAGGAGAATCGTCCTTCTTTAGTCAAAATTTTTTCAATTCTTTCGTTAATTGATTTATTTGTCGGATTTCATTCACCTAGTTATTGGATATTAGTAATTGACTCTATCTATAACTGATTTTGGATTTGTTCATAATTATCGCTTTTCTAGTCATCTTCGATTTCTTTTAATGCTTCATTTCTTTAAAAATTTTATCTCCATCATTTGTTGTTAACTATCATAACTATTAACCTAATCCAATTAGAAAGATTGGTACTTTGTTGTTATATTGACCAAAGTGGAAGAAAAGAAAATGATAGAAAGATTCAACATGATGCTCACTGAACCTCTGTAATATGTAACAACTCGAGTCTTATGTCAATCACAGAAAACAAAACATAAAAAAAGAGAGAGGATGAAACAAACCAATACATTACTTCACATCGATTTTAATCATACTATATGGTTTGACATTCCGCAGTTTATCAATCTTATAAAGGAGCTAATGATGAGTTCTATTGATCTACAAAATGACAATACTTGTCGAGCAATTGAATACATGAATGATAACATGTTGGCAGAGTTAGTCCAACGATTTTTTGAGTCATCGAGATACTTAGTGGTGATTGAATACTCATGATATTTCATTAATCAAATGAACAAACTTATTTTGAGTTTTGATTGTTTTTATTAAAATATTTTCGAACTATATTTCAAAAATTATTTAAATATGTAGGTTAAATTTATTTAGATATATCAAATTTTATAAAACTACTTAATTAGAGATAATATTAATAACAAATTATATAAATATATTCGCAAGTTATTCATTGTCATAACAAGAGCACAAGACTACAACATTAACGAGTGAGTACTCTCTTGGATTGTTGTTAATTAGGATAGTCACTTAATTATGTAAATATTTAATTTAATCTTTCTAAAATATAATAATTAATAAATATGCAAAATTTCAACATTAATGTGTAACTCTGTTAGGTTGATGTTAAATGAGGTTGATACCCAATAATACTCATTGTTTTATTAAAGAAGAAATAACTAGTTTTAAAAAATCGATTCAACTTTAAGAGAAAATTAATTTTTAAAGGAGTCGTCACTTAATTTTTTAAAAGAAATTAAGAAAACTTAACATAGAGACTTTAAACAGAATTAATTAAGCCTAAAAGTTTTGAGAAAAAAGGATTTTAGGTTCTTATTTTACACTTCAAGAAGGTTTTTAAAGCATTTGAAGTGCCAGCTAATATGCGGTTATCCTACGACTCGAAAAAATATTTTATTTGACTAACTTTAATAAATAATTAAATAAAGAAAGATAATTTTAAAAAGTCACTTGAATAAATTATCAAACTAAAAATGGTACATCTTTAAGGAATTTAATTAAATTAACCAAAACATTTAGAGATAGAGTTAAAACACATTCAAATAAACAAAAGTTCATGACAAGATTAAGAGAAAACTATATGATTATGAATCATTAAGGAAATCAAGACAAGAAAGGTCATTAAATAGCTACTTATAACCAGAATGAAATGTAGCTAATTAACTAGGAGAGGCAACTAGAAATAGCTGCGGTAACACTCTGAAAATTTCTAACTTAAGACCTGAATTATTCTACAAGACCTTGCAAGTCTATCCTTAAAATCTGAATCGTTTGTCATAAGTATATGAGCTTGAACCGGGTGATATCCTACTTGCTCATGGCTCATGTGTTATAAAGTCCTTTACCAAGTGTATCAAGAGTATTGATCTAGGGTCATAAGAGACGTCAAATACCAAGCCAAGTTCAAAACATTCTTATTGGCTAAGTTATCACATGAGTTAATATAACAATCAATTTCAAAAAATCATATCTCTCAGCATATAAAGAATTGAGAGAGGATATAGAATAAGCCATATATTATTCAAAGACTATTTGGGCCAAAATATTGATCATAAGCAAATCAGTGCTCTCTGACACTCAATTTTGGCCCTCCATAATTTATTTAATTTTCAAACTTTTTCAATTTCGAACAATTTGAAATAATTGTCTTTGAAAGATCCAAAAATATTTTCAAGCTTAGTTTTGTTATTATCAGAAAAAACGATTGTATATTTATATATATACGACTTCCAATTTTTATAAATACTTGAAAAATAATAATTTATCAAGTCAAGTAATTAGTATTATAATGAGTTTGTTATTTCAAATGTTAGATGATTATTTCACTTTGTTAAAATTAAAAAGCTCAATTAATTAGTTTTAGTTGATTTCGTATCGTATTGTTCGAATCCTTTTATCTGGACCCATCAATCTGGCCCAAAATTTCAGTGACCCGGCCCAACTCTTTTCAATTAAGCTAACCTTGGAGGCTTTTCTTTCTTCCCCAAATCCCACAAAATGCGCCGGATTTCGAGCTTAGATTAGTTTTGGGTTCAAAGCAGCAACAACACACTGAAATTACCTTTTTAAAATGGTTTTCTTAATTTTCCTAAAATTGAATGGCAACTCCTATTATTATTTTTAAAATTAATAAATAACCAAGTTATGCAACGTTGTTTTTTACTGGATATCTCTTCAATTTTGATATAAAAATGAATGTAAGAACTTGTGAAAATTATCTAAATTAATGTAAAATAATCGATACTGTAAACAATAAATGTTTTTCTTTCATAAAAACCAAATACACATCACGTTTAAGTAATTAAAATACATCAATAAAAAAAACATACATGTCGCGTAGCTTAATTGCAAAAACCTCAAATTATAACACATTAATTAAAAACATTAATACAATAAACCCAAAGATATATATATCTTTCATTTCCTTTGCAGATGTGCGCTGCTAGCAGATTGGAAATTTCCTTAACCCACCTGAAACAAATTAAAATATTAATTAGTTCCCGTAGACAAAATAAAAAAAATTATAAGTGTCAACATCGGAAATTCTCTTCATGAGACTCATCGGATCTCCGTAGACACAATTGAGTTTTGATTGTTTTTCATTTCGAGGAATCTAAAGGGTCCTATAGTCAGTGGCGTAGCCACCCTTAAAATTGGACACTCTTCTTTAGATAATTATACCGTTTATACAAGTAAAATCACAAATAAAGTGACTAAATAACATATTTTGGACACCCTTGACACAACACTATGATGTAGCCTAGTGGTTTCAGGTGTCATCACAATCCGTCAAATCCAAGGAAAATCTAGTTCCTTATAGTCATCACAATCAGGGGCGGAGCCACCTTAGTACAAGGGGGTTCGGATTCGGTGAAAAATTATATTATTTATACATGGTTAAAATATTTTTTTATATATATGTCGAATCCCCTTTGGCTACTTCGTGTGTCTACTTTACAGATTTAGATTTTGAAACCCCTTATTAAAAATCCGAGCTCGCCACTGATCACAATCCAAGGAAAATCTAGTTAAACCGATAATAAAAGTCAATAATATATGAAAAATAAACTTCAAATAAAGTAAGAAAATGAAAGCAAAATTTATTTGATGGGCTTGCTAATTACTCAACTGAGAAATTGATGGATACATTTATGGGAGGTGCCGTTGCCAGTGGCAGAGGAGGTTCGCCATTACGGCGACGGCGCCACCACCAAATAGCCATTCTGACAATATTAGAGATCAACGCAATTTTGAAAACAAACTTAATAGTGATGTTCAAGGTGATATGTACCATATCGATTAAACCTTAAACCTTAACTAGTAAGTAAGTAATAATCTTGTCAAAATCACTGACATGTCGTTTGGTTTTTATAGATGATCTAGAAAAAATTTATGGTGGGAGAGAGGTCCAAATATAACTTGGTGTGTGAGGGATTATTTTTGAATAAAAAAATGTGTAGGTCCCATCTTTTCTATTCAATATTGTTATTTCTCTGTGGAAAAGTTTGGCAGAAGTTTTTTCAGCATTGTGCTTCCTTTTCAACTTAAAAGTATCAGCAATCTGCAAAATATTTTTCAATTTTCATATGTGGATCCCACCTAGAGTTTCAACTTAAAAGTATTGGCAATCTGCAAAATATTTTCATATGTGGATCCCACCTAGAGTTTCAACTTAAAAGTATCGGCAATCTGCAAAATATTTTCACATGTGGATCCCCCCAGAGTTGAAGATACCTTTTTTTAAATGGTGAGACCAACTTTAATTAAGTTTTTTAATTTTAAGTTCAACGCCTTAAGTTGTAGTTTTACTATTTTAAATATCGATATTATTTATGTAAATTTTGTAATCATTTTGAGTAAAAATTAACAATCGATAAAACAAAATTCTTTAATGATGGATATCAAATATGTCTCTTCATATTTTATATAAAATCATTCAATTTCATATGATTTAAAATTTATTACTATAAATAACATTTATTGAGTATTTATTTTATATTTAACGAGATTATTTAATTATAGCTAAAAGTAGGTTGCGAATTGTAATTAATGCAAACTATAACTATGTTAACTAATTAACTATTATATGTTTGCTTATACGCGTAAATTTTCCTTTAATTTTTAAAGGTCAAACTATTTGTGTTCTTCACAAATCACACTACTTAAAATAAAATGTATTAAACTGTCATTTAATTTTGTGATCTTAAGCAAGTAAAAATTTAAATTTAAAATTAAAAAAATATGCAGAAACAAATAAAAAGAAATCAAGGAAATAACTGGCTTTAAAAAATCAATTCAACTTTAAGAGAAAATCAATTTTTAAAGGAGTAGCTACTTAATTTTTTAAAAGAAATTAACAAAACTTAACTCAAGGACTCTAAACAAAATTAAGCCTAAAAGTTATGATAAAATTGATTGGAATGGAATAAATTATCATAACCAAAAATAATTCATCTTTAAGGAGTTTAATTAAGTTAACCAAAACATTTAGGAGTTAGAGTTAAACACAGTCAAATAAACATTTAAAGAAGAAAATATCCAGGTAGGTCTAACAAAATGCCCAAAAAATGGACTATTGGGCCAAAAATTCAGAAAAATATTTGTTTACAAAAATACTCTTCACAAATATAGTGAAAAGCATGTAAAAGAAATTGTTGAGTACAATTGTGTTTTTAATAATGCTAATTGAATTCATTGCATAGAAATTCATGATATTTGCACACAAAATCCTTCTAGACATTTCACTGGAGTATATGTGAACACAAAACAGTTATTATTTGTATGCATTAGTATATTTGCACGATCAACAATAGTTGACCAAGTAGAAATGAAAAAAATAATATATTAGGATAAGCATCTACAAAATTAATTGGTGTATGTTATTTTTGTGCCAACTTAAATCAAAAAGAGAAGAATGCTTTTCATTAATCGGATATCGTTGAATTTAGTCTTGTATATAGTTGTATAAATGTAAGTTACAGCTGGCGCATACCTGTTTAGTTATTATTTTATTATTTCTATTTTCTATCATATAGAAATATGAAGCCTAGGATGATCAAGGGCAAACATGTAAATATACCCATTATTCAAGGGTAAAATGAATTAGAGCAAAGGACGAACTCTTGTTTCTTTCCCATTCCAGAATGTTCTCTTCGTCTCACTTTTTCTCTTCTTCCTCACCAATCTCCCCAAACCCCAACTCCAATCATGGATTCAAACATCAACAAGAAGCCAACAACGATCAAGAACTTATATTAATTTCATTTCACTTGATGATATTTCAATTACCAAGCTAGAAAAAAATCTCTTTCGCAGCCCAGACGACGAGATATGTCCAGAAACATCCCTAAGACATTTATTATTTTTTCCCTATATTAACCTTGAAAATATATTTAATACCAATTGATTTTCTTCTTCACCATTTACAAATTGTGATAATGAGAAGGGTATTTATGTCATTTATTATATGAGTTCTACTATCAAGAATTAAAACAATACAAAATATATTAAATATTTTTAAAAGGTGAAAACAAATTTGTCCTCTAGCTAAAAACCAAATTTAAATTTAATTTATTTGACTGATTTTTTTATCTTGACTTCTTCATAAATGTATATAATATAAATGTTTCAAGATTGCAAGTTGAGGAAAGTTAGTTATTATTATTATGTAAAAAATATAATTAAAAAGATGGACAGCATATTGTATATTGTATTACTTATAAGGATTTTATTTAATTTAAATAGTTTTGCTCAAAGATATCAAAGATTATTAGTATCTAGTCATTACATATTTATAATTTAAATAATAAAGCACTTTTACTTACACGTTTCAATATTTTTCACACCAGCCAATTTCTTAAAAATATTAAATTTGAAAACATCATTTGAAAAAGAAAACTTTATATATAAAGTATTCAAGGCCATAAAATTTACGGTACGTCCCTTAAGAAATTTCAACCTCTCATTATATCTGAGGTTATAAATTACTTTCTCTTAAGATAAAAATAGATAAATCCGAGGTTATGAATTATTACTCTCTCATTTTATTTTATTTGATCCATATTGACTTAATATAATCCTTAAAAATTTGCATTACCGCTATTACAGAAACATTATTCCGTTCTATCATGGAAGGAAGTAATCCAATTCCTTTGCTATACTGATTGTTAAGCAACAAAAACTGATTTATTTGAAAATACAATAATTCATAAACCAAAGAACATAAAAGTATAATATTATTCTGACGTGATACATATAATATAATTTATGAAACTCAGGTGCTTTTTTTTTTCATTATATATAAGACAAACACATAAATTAAATAGTACACTTTGTAATAAAAATAGAATAAGTTGATATCCGTAGCTACATAGATGTTTCCTTGTCCCTGCAAAAAAAAAAAAAAAAAGGGCAAAGAAAATTTATATAGTGTTGGACCTAATTTCAATTTAAATTTTAGAGAAGTAGTGAAAACACCTCTAAATAATACGAATTATTAGTTTCAACTTCGAATTATTGTTAGCCTTAAAAACACCTCTTTAATTGACTAAATAAATTTAAATACACTCCGATCTTGCAACATGAGTGAAATACGTACACCCCTAAATTCTCATCAAATTAGGAGTTTTTTCAACACTTTTCTCGACTTTTTATTAAGATCAACATGCTCCTGTAAGAGTTTGAGATCACTTGCTATATCATGTGACAGATCGAGGGTACTGTATCTAAATTTAGTTAGTCAAGTTTAGAAATGTTTTTTAATACTTCTCTCTTTAAATTTTGAATTGACAGTAAAATATTCATTAAATATATAAAAATTATTAATTTAGAATTCAATAATTTAAAAACATTAGAATTTCAAACAAATCAACTTCAGCTTCTGATTTCGCCTCTACTAATTCAATACTTTTATTTTTATTTTCCATGGATGTTCAGTACCCATATTGATGCCCGACTAAATCTGAATTCGCGCTGAAAAGTCCCACATTGAAAAATAAAACAGTCTCTCACAAAAACGACTCCACACCAACAATAAAATTGTTATACTAGTATTAGTCAAACAGAAGAATGCTTCATTCATTTAATTTGCTAATTGATTTCTCTAGATAGATCACATATGAACACTCCTTGATTGTTAAGCTTACCACACCGCTGAACATTACAATCAAACTATATTGAATTAATTTTTAAAAGCCATAATTCTCTATTTTATGAGTATTTATAAGTTGAAATTTTGAAATTTTATAAGAAAAACTATAATTACTGATTCACCATATCATTAAATATTGAAATTAAACTTAAAAATAGCAAACTATATCGCAGAAATTTTTAAAAGCCATAATTATCTATTCTATGAATATATATAAATATAAGAGATGGAAGGAACCTCAGTCCTCATGTATAATCAACTAACCAAGTCAAACAAATACATGCAAGGATTTTTTTCAAACCTCTAATATCAACCAACAAATCCAAAAAAGAAAAGAAAAGTAAAGTAAATTAGAAAAGATTGAAATTATATAATATTTGAATTAAATTAGAAGGGCATAAAATGAGTTGGAATCTTTATTGACCTGTTTTGCTCCATGAGGATTTTTTTAGGAAATTTACAAAAATCCTACTAGTTTAGAAGTTAATTATTTAGAGATACTCTAGTTTGTTATATTATGAATTTTATCAAATTTTGGCACTCTAAATACGTGTATCTCGGGATATACACAGTCAAAATTAGGTGTAATTTTATTTTAGATATAATGTATCAAAGTGGATTCACATATAACTGAGATACAGTCAAAAAAGTTATTGTAGCTTAACCATGGTTTAAGAGGTTGTTTAGGTTGAATAATTATTGACCCTTATATCATTATGTAACAGATGGCAACAGATGAAAGGGGCACTGGACCAACTGGATGCTACATCCATTGGACAGGAGCCGAATCCTAATTTAAACAACAAAGCACATTTATTTACACGTGTCAATACTTGATTATTCAAACAAACGAATACATCATTTGAAATTTTTTTTTATATAAAATAAAATATATATATCCAAGGTTATGAATTAGTTTTATTGATATCTCAATTACCAATAAATAAGATACATTAATTGCACATCCACATAAGTCAAAGTAGGAAGTTGCCAAAGCCAAATTAAAAAGAAAAGTACAGAACTTATCACCATGAAAGTAGGTGAGCCCAGCTTTGTGAATTAAATGGATTGGGAAATTCCTTGGGTAAGAAGTGCGCTGTTTTAGCACCTTATAGCGTCATACTCCTACTTGTGCAGGGTTTGTGTCAGTAACATAATTTAATGCTTTTTATTTCAATTTAAACGAACTCGGTGATGAATAAAATGTGATTGATAATAATGCAAAATTAAAGGCATGTATTACAGTTAGGCCTATAAAACCTTCTGCTGTGCTTGGTTGCTTACATAACTAAGCTTTTATCATGGATTTGAACATAAACATGTACATTACAATTAACTTTACCACTATTGTAACCATAGCTCTATGTCTATGCTCGTGTTTGCTCATTATCATAAGCCGCCTCCGTGCCGATGAACATGAAGCTCCTCCGGCACCGGCCATAAACATCTACATTGCAATTAACTTCACTCTCGAATTTCCCTTGGTTTCAGCGATTGTAACCATAGTTCTATTTCTATGGTGGTGTTTGCGCATTATCATACGCCGCCTCCGTGCCAATGAACATGAAGCTCCTCCGGCACCGGCCATAAACTCATCTATCCACATCTCTCTTGATGAAGACGTCTTCAACTAACTAGGCCGTCAAAATTCACAGGTAATTAATTAATGGCTTAATATTATTCGTTAAAGTTTACTGTGTTAATATCCACCACCACCGTCGTCGTCGTCCATAAACTCATCCATCCACGTCTCATTTGAAGATGTCTAACTCATATAAAATACATGTAATACAAATAATGGAGGAATCAAAGGTTAAGACGATTCCACAATATAATGATTTGAAAAAACTTAATTAATTAATTGTATAGAAGGAAAAAAAAATTAATTACCCCTATGTAAATAGTAAATTCAATGTTTTTTGGCACTAATTAATAATGTTTTAATTTGTGCAGAGGGATAAGGAATGAAGGATAAAATGAAGCATCTATCAGCAAAATGAATGTGTATTTTAATTAATGTATTATTTGGGTTTTTTTTTTTATGTAATACAAATAGTTGATGTTTACACTCATTCTTGTTTTGAGTACGATTGATTTTTCATTATGTATGTTAATAGATTATTAAACTTTATGAGTTTAATATATATATATATATATATATATATATATATTTTACAATATGTCATGTTATAACTTTTTTTGAAATTTATCATGTATGTGCGGGATGAATGATCTTCTCTTATTTTTAAATATATAATCTAGTATAAGACCGTTTGTACTCCCAACGTTGCAGGTTAGTTGTTTCCTTTCATATAAACAAGATCAATAGGCAGAGAAAGTTCACTCAAAAGTACTGAGAACAAAACGTGATTTCATTGTTATCAATGTCCTACAATTTCATGTCATAATACAAATGAGTGTATTTTATGCAAATTGTCACGTAGAACAAGTGTATCTACTTATTCAGCTTTATATAAGTTTAAGTAAATTAAAATTAAAAAAAATAATCATTTAAACAAGAATGGAAAACATCATTTAATCAATGCTAGATTAACTCCAAAATATAAATTGAAAATTTGATATCTGATTACCAATAAATAAGATACATTAATTGCACACCCAAAAAAGAGAGACTAAATGACATATCTAAGGTTGTAATGAAAGAACTAAAGAACATGAGTAGTTTATAGAGAAATGGTCATCCAATTCACTTGGGTGTCTTGCTCAATACATATTAAACTCGGTTATTGGTTTGGCTACACATATCATTTTATTCAACGGACTAGTTGGCCCTATTATGTATTTATTTATCAAACCATTTCTTAGTTGCAAACTATAATAATTCACGGGTAATTAATTAAATGGTCGATTATGAGTTCATGTAAATTCAGTAACTATATATTATGTGCACTTTGATTTCTTTTTCAATAACAATGATGTTCAAATCACAATATATGCATCTTGATTTATCCTTTCGAATTTTTAATTTGTTTGTTGTGTAATACTCACTAAAATGTAATTTAATTAATTAATTAATATTGAAAAAAAGAAGAAGTTCATTACCCCTATTTAAATTGATTTTTTTGGCACTAATTAATGTTTGAAATTGTGTCGGGGATAAGGAAGCATCTATGGAGATACATGAGCAAAATGAGTGAAAGATATTTATAGTTCGTTTATTATATTACTTAATGTACCATGTGTATTTAATTTAATTAATGTAATATTTTTGGATCTTATGTAATTAAAAATATTTGATGTTTGCAAATAAATAACTCATTATTGTTTTGAGTGTAGTGTATACGATGTATTTTCCATGTGTATGTTTTCAGAATTATTAAAATTTTATGAATTTAATATTTTATTGATGATGTGATCGAATTTTTTCGAATTTTTTAGGTATAGGGACGACTTTGTAGGGAACAATTATTTATTTTATTCTTGTGTCGACTTTTATAGGGTTTTTTTTAATTCTTGTTGTTGACTTGTTATTTAATTATTGTTGTTGTTGTTGTGCTAGTGTTGCTATACCGTTTAATTATGACTCATAAATGTTGTGTTTTGTTTTTTTGGTTGATGGTCTATTGAAAATAAAATAAATTTTTTATTTAATAAAGGAAGAGTATGATATGTGTATATTTTAACTTCATGAAACTGATCGTGTGGGACTATATATACTTAATGAGTTATTGTCTATGTATTTGGAAATATCGAATAAAGGTACATTAATTAATATAATAAACGAACTATATATATCTTCACTCATTTTGCTCATGTATGTAGCTTCATAGATGCTTCCTTAGCCCTGTGACACAAATTAAAACATTAATTAGTGTAAAAAAAATCAATTTAATTATGAATAACTACATGGATTTTAGGGAGTGTTTCATACGAAAGAAAAATATTTTCCTGAAAATTTATATAAGCGGTTCAAAGTTTATTCTAAATACATGTATTTAATTCGATGACCACTGATCAGTGTATCTTAAATACATTTGCTTTAAAAGTTATTTATATTTTACTGATTAAAACAATCAAATTGTTATGAAAATATTATTTTAAATAATACTCAAAGCAAATACCTAGAAGGTTCTGAGGTACGTCTACGTTGAAATTATATGTCGACTTATGTTTGATTATAAGATATGATTTAATAAAGTACTTTGCAACACCACCTTATCCATTTAGCATCATGAATACAGAACCACTTATATAATTTGATTACGTGATTTTATTGATATAATATCTAGTTGAGTATTTTATTGATATAAAATAAATTTTAATGATTTTACTGGATAAATTTTTAAAATTAGATAACTTTTTTAAGCTATTAACTCATAATTATAGACAAGATGTAGGAGTATATATTAGGTAAAAATGAGAAAATATTTCCTGCAAGCTATTCTTAAGACACGATGGTAAAAATATCATATCACCAATAATGCATTGATACATTCATTATAGGAATTTGTTTAGGATTCTTATTTGGCTTATCAGAAATAAGAAGGATTCTTTGACGGCTTTCATCGTCCTTATTATTTGACCCTCGTTATCCGTTAACAGCGTTGAAGCTATTTGAGACAATCAACAATGATGAGTTTTTACTCTTTTGTTTTTTAGAATCTAGACTAATTAATCTCACAAAAAAACTTAGATTGAAAAATAATTTTTGACCTATATACTTCATAAAAAATTTAATATATATAGTATGATTTTTCGACATTTTTCATACATATGTAATACATCTAAATTAATTGAGTGGCCTAGTGATCAATCATTGAATTAAGTTGATCAGATAGTAATTTATTCTAGCATTGTTAAACTAAATAATTATCATGATTAAGCATTTAAGGTTGATTGGAATACCACAAAGAGAAAGTGTATCTAATAAAAATGTGATTTTGGTAAACCTTACTCTCAAATTATCCCTATTTAAATTGTTTTTTTTACACTAATTAATGTTTTAATTTGTGTCACAGGGCTAAGGAAGCATCTATGGAGCTACATACATGAGCAAAATGAGTGAAGATATATATAGTTCGTTTATTATATTAATTAATGTACCATGTGTATTTAATTTAAGTAATGTAATATTTTTGGATTTTATGTAATAAAAAATATTTGATGTTTGCAAATAAACAACTCAATAGTTTTGAGTGTAGTGTGTACGATGTATTTTTCATATGTATGTTTTCAGAATTATTAATTTTTTTTATTCTTGTTGTTGACTTGTTATTTTATTCTTTGTTATTGATTTCATGTTAGCGTTGCTATACTGCTTAATTTTGACTCATAAATGTTGTGTTTTGCTTTTTTTAGTCGATGATTTATTGAAAATAAAATTTAATTTTTATTTGATAAACAAGGAATAAGGTATGCGTATATTTTAACCTCATGAAACTGATCGTGTGGGACTATATATACTGAGTGAGTTATTGTCTATGTATTTGGAAATATCGAATAAAGGTTACAAGTTTCGTGTTATATGCTAATATCAATTATAAAACATATGTTGATCATTCCAAACATACGATTTATCATTTATAAGTACTTTCGATTTGAACAGACCTTGTGCAGTTTTATCCTTTAACATGTTTTTGTTATCTGTAAAATACTCCATTAGTTTTCTATTATATTTCTACTATATTTGTTTTCTTTCCCTTTTTAATGTAAAAATACTTTTGAACTAAAGATTCAAAATATTTTCAAGTTATTTTTCTTAATAATTTTGTATTTTTTAAAAATAATTTTTAAATAATATGTATGGTTTTATAATTATATATATAATTAGTACATTTTATGAATATTCAAAAGTCATTTAAATTTTTTTTTTTTTTACTTAAATATTTTGTTAATTAGTTTAATCAATAGTTTATATTTTTGAGTTAATAAGTTTATAAATAAGTTAATTATTTTATTTCGTTAGGATTAAGAAGCTCGTTAATTAATCAATGCTAATACGTCTTATTTAATTACTAGCTAAATTTACTAAATTAATTCAATTTGGCTATGCTATAAATTCCATTTGGCTATAATCTAGATTCATGTAGTCATTCCTAATTGCAAATCTAACCACTCTCTACCCTATTTTAAGACCAATTTGGGCCCAATTTCAGCCCACTTTTCAGTAGCCCAACGACCCAATTCCAATCAGCCCAATTTTTTCCAAATTTCCAGCCCATCTCCCAAACCCAATTCATTATCGAGTCAGCCATAGGTGTCTTCGAGAAAAGGAAGTGGAAGTACAAACAAAATGAAAGCTAATACACAGGTGTAAGGAGCTGATATACGCTGATATACAATAAATATATACAACTGATATACACAGCAAATGGGTCGGTTATGACATGTTGTGAAATATTGAACTTATAAAGTTTAATAATTCTAGAAACATTACATATGGAAAATCTATCGTGTATACTCAAAATAAGAATGAATCGTTTATTTGCAAACATAAAATATTTTTATTACATAAAACCCAAATATTACATTAATTAAATACAAACGACGTACATGGTACATTAATTTAATTGAACAAATTAACGAGCTAAAAATCTTTCACTCATTACGTTGCTTGATAGATGCTTCCTTATCCCTTTGATACAAAATAAAACATTAATTAGTGCCCAAAAAATCAATTTACATAGGGAAAATTAACTTACTTTTTTCTATATACAATTAATTAAATAACATATTAAGGAGTATTTATAGAGGTTTATAAGATAATAATATAATTAGTTTGATACATATATAATAGGGCCAAGACGCCAAGTAGGCCAAGAGTATACACTTGATTATTTGGGAGTCGGTAGAATAAATTAAAGAGATTGTTCTCTCCATTGGACAAGAAAATTATATCGTCAGCTTTTTTTAAAGAAATACTCATTTTTTTAATATGTTCACGTATTTATTAATATTTAATTAAAAATAACAAAAAAAAAAAAGTATATGATAACTTAAACTCTAAATTAATTATAGAACTTTGTTTAGGATTTTTATTTGGTTGTCAAAAAATAAGAACTTGTTTCACTTCTTTCTTGTCCTCATTATTATCACATTGTTCTCCATCAACTCGCAATTTGAGACAATCACAAAGTAATTTTTCACTCTCTTTTTCTTCTTTTAAAATCTAGACTTACTAATTAATCTCATAAAATAATTATTCAAAACTTATTAAGTCTTCTTCTTAAGTCTCAACATGATTTTTTTTTATAGGTGTTTCTATTGCTTCAGCCTATATTTTCTCTTCTTAGTTCATTCAGTCAACAATACAAAATTGGGAAAGAACGCTATGCATAAACAACAAGAAACTCAGAAGCATACTCTCTTCGTCCAACAATAGTTGTCCACTATATTAAAAATATTTGTCCAATTTAGAATTTAACCTATTGTGTCTATTTTACCATTACTATTAAATACTACGTATTTATTATTTAACACATTTTTCAAAATATTAAATTTAATAAAGTCAAAGGATAATATAATAATATTGATAAAGGCAAAGTTTCACGAAAACACACAAATTCTACCCCCTCAATATATTGATAAATACTCTTTTCTTTTTCTAGTACTCAAAACAATGGACCACCTTAAAAAAATAAAACATTTAAAAAAAAAGAAGGGGGTTTTATGGTTTTTTCTTATTGATGAAGTTTGAAAACTATAGAAATTTAAATGTTACATACATGTGTAGATGAGAGAAATTAAATGACAAATCAAAACAAAATCCACTACTTTGACAAAAAGATTTCCCTAACACTTTGAGGAAACATCATAAGAAAGCGGATGTACAAGTTTCTTCTTTCCCTAACATTCACAAGTTGTTTAAATTTTAAGTATATCAAAATTTGATTTAATTTTTGTAAGTGATGAAATTGCCCAATTGCAAATACAAAAATATTTTTCAAATTATGAGCTTATATGAAGAAATATAGAAATCTATTTTAATATGAAGGACAAATAAAAAGAAATGGAGGGAGTACTAGTAGGTGTATAGATATGCGATTTCTATTTGTTATTTGAAATTATGAGATGAAATTAATGTTTGGACATGTGATTATCCCAAAGTTCTCCAAAAAGCTTGATTATGGAATTTTATATCATGATTTCACATTTTTCAAGTATAAAAATTGATCCACAAATTTACATTTTGTTAAAAATAAAATAATATCCACTATATAATATCTATATATTTTTTTGTGAGAATACCAAAAGAATGACAAAATATTCATGGAATATTGTTACTAATGATTTTGACCAACAAACGACTTATATTAACGACTACTATACTACAATTCATGTTCAATTTTATTTCTCTATTTTTAATGAATTAATTCACTCTTTAAAAAACTCCTTAGGAATTTTACAAACAAATGTGAACACTTTCAAAATAAAATAAAATTGCAAGGGTAATATCGTAAGGTGATAGACGACTAATATGTGACAACTATTTTTAGTAAGACGATCAACTAATATGAGACACAAAAAATAACTTAACAATCCAATTGAATTTCATCTCATATAATTAAAAGACAGGTAAGGATCTCCCTCCCTCGATTCCAATTGACCCGAAAATAAAGAAAACATTTAAGGGACGAAAATAAACATATAAATAGTTTATTTGCCAACTCCCAGCTGCTTTTTTAATAACATTGAGGAGCATGTGCAAATCTAAAATGATACTCCCTCCGTTCCTAATTACTTGTCTACTTTTGAATTGTCATACCTATTAAGGAAATAATAATTGATATAGTGAGTTTACTATTTTATCCCTATTAATTATGAAGTGAATGAATTAAAAACTTGAGATTTTCTAGAAGTTATACTTTTTTCAAAGTAATTATAAATTGAGGGTATAATAGAGAAATTTTTTTTTTATCCTTTCTTGATTTGTCAAAATGGACAAGTAATTAGGAATAACTAAAAAAATAATGAACAAGTAATTAGAAACAGAGGAAGTACTAGTACTAGATAAATGAGCCCGTGTTTCATTAATATATCTACTCCTACTACTATCTTATAAATGGGAATAAGCACTAAAAATGCAATTATCCTAAAAAAAGTGAGCTCGAGAGAAAAGAAAATCTGAAAAAAAGGTACCGAGCAAGAAGAGATACGGTAATAATAGAGCCATCTCTCAAATTATAAAAAGATAATAAATGATCACTTTTCATTTTAATTGATTTATAATAATAATAAAGTGATAAATAATTATCATTATCTCCCCATGCTTTTAGGATAGATTATATTTGTAAGAAAACATAGCAGCATTAAAACCACGTTTTGACCGGTCCAATTGTCACTCCTGTCCAAAATTAACTATGTCTAATAATATAGTTAGTACTAATTGAATTCATATTTTTTTATGAAATTCTTCCAAACTCGTAAGATAATAATTTTTAAGAAATCAAACGTTTTAACTTTTGTATTACAAAAACTCTTTATAAATTCCTCTACGTTCGATCGGACGAAGAAAATACATCAGCGCTGTGACGCAATTGCATGTCCTAGGAGACAAAGAATAAAAGTGAATCTTCCAAATTAATGCATTAAAACCGCCTTTTGTGCTAGTGAGTAGATATAGGAGGTAGGTAATATTTGCAAAATTAATGAACATTTAAAGGACATATATGTTCTGGATTTGTATTTGTTGACTTGGTGATAAATAAAAATTAATTTACGTTATAATTAATATATTTATTTTGACTTACTAGCTAGGGTGCATGGTTACGGGTTAATAAAATTCTGAATATCTTCGTTTGCATTTGGCATAAAAAATACTACTACCATTTAAGTAGCGAATCCAACGAATATATATATATTAATTGAGTGGTCTAATGATCGATCAATGAATTGAGTTGATCATCATGAATTTTCTTAAGTTCAATTCGATAAACTAAATAAGCTAATACCTACCGTGAACTTGAACATCATGATTGAGCTCATTAAAAATAAAAGAAATTGGTTTGACCTGTTGGCAACTTCTGTATGTGCACCATTTTGAAAACGAACTTGTGGTTTGCGTCAGTAACATAATTTAATGCCAACTCCCTCGATTCCAATTGACCCGAAAATAAAGAAAACATTTAAGGGAAGAAAATAAACACATAAATAGTTTATTTGCCAACTCCAACTGCTTTTTTAATAACATTGAGGAGCATGTGCAAAGCTAAAATGATGCTAAGGAATTTCCATTCCACATTTAATTCACAGAGCTGGGCTCACCTAATAAATTAATGTAAGAAATCAAAATTAATTTAGTTATTAATATGGAGTATTTATTTTGACTTACTAGCTAGCTAGCTAGGGTGCTTTGCATGCATGGTTACGGGTTAGTAATATTCTGAATATGATCTCCGTTTGTATTTGGCATAAAAAATACTACTTCATTTAAGTCACGAAATATATAGTTGATTGGCCTAGTGATATATCAATGAACTGAGTTGATCATCTTAGATTCAATACGTTGGAGGGATGAAATACTAGATAATTTATTCTAAACAGAATAATCTAATACCTACTCCTTATAACTCTTTACAATCATGATTGAGCTCATTAAAAACAAAAAAATTGAAGTTTGACCAGTTGACAATGTGCACCATTTTGAAAACGAACTTGTGTGGTTTGTATCAGTAACATAATTTAATGCTTTTTAATTTAACTCATTTCATATATATTTTGAGACTTCTTGCTTGGGACTAATGTGAATACAAAATTCTTCAAACCTTCTATCTCACGCTTGATGTGTAAACAAATCAATTTACGTTAATTCATAAGGAAAAATGGTCAAAAATCACTCTAGCTCGTTAACCATATCTTCAAACAATTTCTACATGCACACTGTCAAATAAAAACTTATTGTATGCAATTTGATTGACCCAAATTCCCCTATTTCTTATGATGTCGTCACATTGAGTATTTCTTTGACCTATTCAACGTAAACCTTCAGAAAATTAAATTCTTGGTTCAAAATAAAAACATTAAAAAAATGACTTTCAAATCTTTAAAAAAGTAGATTATTAAAAAAAAAAGATATATAATAAATAGGAAATATTAAGGTTGATTTAGCCCCTAAAGTACTGCATATTCCACTTACGCCTATTATTAATTCTCTTAAACCTCTATAAAACCATAGTTGTTTTTGGACTCTCATAACTAAGCTTTATCATGGATTTCAACATAAACATCTACTTTACAATTAACTTCGCTCTCAAATTTGCCTTGATTTCTACTATTGTAACCATCGTTCTATTTTTATGCTGGTATTTGCGCATTTTCATACGCCGCCTCCGTGCCAATGAGCATGAAGCTCCTCCGGCACCGGCATCGGCCATAAACAGCTCATCCATCCACATCTCTCTTGATGAAGACGTCTTTAACTAACTAGGCCGTCAAAATTCACAGGTAATTAATTAATGGCTTTATATTATTCGTTAAAGTTTAATGATTTTACTGTGTTAATATCCACCACCGGCGTCGTCGGCCATGAACTCATCCATCCACGTCTCATTTGAGGATGTCTAACTAACAAGGCCGTCAAAATTCACAGGTAATTAATCCTAAAAACCCGGTCTAGTAGCCCAAATGACCGAATCGGTTTTCATCCCCGTTTTGTAACCTCAATATCTCTGAAAAGTAAACAACCATACAAGGCAAAACCCGTTCCAGTATCCAAAATGACCGAACCGGTTTTCATCCCCGTTTTGTAACCTCAATATCTCTGAAAAGTACACAACCGTACAAAGTAAAACCCGGTCCAGTAACCAAAATGACCGAACCGGTTTTCATCCCCGTTTTGAGAGCATGTCTATTTTACTGAAGCTTTTTACTAATATTAATATTCATTAAAGTTTAATTATTTTACTAGATAAATTTGTTAATATCTCAAACAGTTTAATAGATACCCCAAAATTCAATGTTTGCTTGTACCGCGGGCTACAATCACAATTATCTTTAATTTATGGGGTAAAAAGTAATCTAAATTTGATCGAGTGATTTAATTAATATAATGTCTAAATTGAGTATTTTATTGATATAAAATAAAATTTAATAATTTTATTAAATAAATTCTCAAAGTTAATTGACCTTTTAAGATACTGAAAAAAAAAAACAAAGAGAAACATCTCCAATAAGCTATTCTTTAAGACACGATGGTAAAAATATCACATCATCAATAAAAATTTAAGTTAGCATGCATCAAGATTAACTTAGGATCAAACAACACAAATTAACTCATATAAAATTCATGTAATAAAAATAATGAAGGAATCAACGGTTAAGACGATTCCACAATATATTGAATTGAAAAAACTTAATTAATTAATTAATTGTATAGAAGAAAAAAAGTTAATTACCCCTATGTAAATAGTAAGTTGAATGTTTTTTTGGCACTAATTAATAATGTTTTAATTTGTGCAGAGGGATAAGGAAATGAAGGATAAAGGAAGCATCTATGAAGCAACGTATATCAGCAAAATGAATGTGTATTTTAATTAATGTAATATTTGGGTTTTATGTAATACAAATATTTGATGTTTGCACTCATTCTTGTTTTGAGTACGATAGATTTTTCATTATCTATGTTTAAAGAATATTAAACTTTATGAGTTTAATATATATTTTTTATAATATGTCATGTTATAGCTTTTTTTTGAAATTTATTATGTATGGGGTGAATGATCTACTCCTATTTAATATATAAATTAGTATAAGAGCATTCGTGCTTCCAGCGTTGCAGGTTAGTTGTTTCAATTCATATAAACAAGAATGAAAAACTTCGTTTAATCAATGCTAGATTAACTCCAAAATATAAATTGAAAGCTTGATATCTCAATTACCAATAAATAAGATATATTAATTGCACACCCAAAAAAAAAGACCAAATGACATATCTAAGGTTGTAATGAAAGAACTAAAGAACATGAGTAGTTTATAAAGAAATGGTCATCCAATTCACTTGGGTGTCTTACTCAATAAAAAAAACGCGTAAATTAGGAACTTCATTTACTAACTAAGAGGTACCTACTTCTAGACTTCAATATATATAATAATATTAACTATTTATTTTAAAGTGAAGATGATGAATTTTTTCAAAGGTAAATATAAGTTTTTTTAAAAAAAAAATCGGAAAACAGGAAATAAATTTGTCAAAGTACGAAGTATAATTAAAGTCATTTAATTCACAAAGCTGGGCTCACCGCCTTGGGAAATATTTTATTTTGTGGGAGGGTTCATTTGTATCATGGGACCACAATTTATTTATTGCACTTTCTTGCTTTTTCTCTTTCTTTTTTTATCTTTTCTTTTTCACTTGTATTTTTTTTTCCTGTTTATTAACTCTCAGCATAATTTTTTTAAAAAATAAAAAATCATAAACAAACTATGGAAATTGCCCGATGTATCTAATATGTCTAATTTATAGAGGAAAAATTAAAGTAATGTGTTAGAAAATTTTAAATTCAAAATTTTAGATTAATTTGAAGAAATTAAAGATAGTGAAATCAAAAAATTATAATTGAATTCTCACAAACAAAGTAAAAAATCATATAATCAATCAATCGGCTACTAAAATTCAACTGACCTTATTTATTATACTTAAATAGACAATTTAATTTTTAATTAGTCATTAATTTATATTTTGGGGTTTCAATCTTAATCACGCAATTCTTAATTGTTAAATATGTTTTTGTTTATTTTGTAACCACTTAATCTGAATACTTAATATTTATAATAACATATTAAGGATATTAAGCACTCAATTATCTTTTTTTTTCTTTTCATATTTGTTAAATTCTCTACTTGCTTGGCATCTATCAAATAATTATTGCTAATATTAATTTTGTGTTTCTTGTTAAAGATTTTCTTTTTGAATTTTTTTTATGTTTAGTGTTTCAAAAGAAACTTTTATAGAACCATTTTTTCGAAGGGAATTTAAAAATTAATAGAAAAAAAGAGTCAATCAAGTAAATTTGTGAAAGTACAAAATAATAATAATATCAATACATTTTTTGCATTGAGAGATGATAAGACTACAGAAAAAAGCTATAGAAACGTTGGTTAAAAAAATTGCACAGATAAAATAAAAAAGAGGTTTTGCAAAAAAAAAATGCAAAAGAAGAAATGACTAAAATTTAAGAAAATGAAAGTGTGAAAGAGAAAGTGTGATAATTAGGAAAGGAACCCACAAATTTATTGTGCCTCAATCACCATAAAATCCTCCCCCCCCCCCCCCCCCCCCCCTTAAATTATATAGTATATTAACTCCTTTTATGACCAGAAAAAAAAAACCCAATTGAGAGAAGTAAAATATAAACATATTTTTGAAGCAAATACCTGGATAATTAATAATGCATGCCTTTTTACACTTTGTAATCAAATTCATTATTAATAACAATTTGCTAGTGAAACATAAATTGTTTTAAAAGTGTCATTAATTGCACACCCAAAAAAGGGAGACTAAATGGCATATCTAAGGTTGTAAGGAAAGAATTTTTTAAAGAAATGGTCATCCAATTCACTTGGGTGTCTTGCTCAATAAAAACACACTTAAATTAGGAACTTCATTAATCTTTTCATTTCTACCTTCATGCATGTACACCTTCAAATTATCTAATCATATTGCCTTTACTAGTAATAAATGTTTTTTCCACCGTAAATGTAAAAATAATTGTGTTTTAGAACATTCTTTTTCCATCGAATTAGATCAACGTAAAAATGTATGCTGAAAAAACAAATTCTCAATGAATTAGTGGGAATTAAGCTTCCTAATTTTTTTATTTGAAACAATCATATATATATTTTTCTTTTTACACCAATTCAATTTATTTTTTTGTTTTATAGAAATAGCCACCTAATGTTATTTTTTTACTAATGTACTAATCTGAATGCTACAATTATAAAAAAAGATTATTTTTTTTAAAATAGAAAGAAGAAGAAGAATATTTTAATTTTTAGGTATCCAAATACTAAATGGTACTTTCTCTTTCATAATTACTTGCCCACTTTTCCTTTTTTAGTTGTCCTTAATTACTTATCCATTTTGACAAATCAAGAAATGACAATTTTTTTTTACCTATTATACCCTCAATTAATTACTTTGAAAAATGTAGAACTTCTTGAAAATTTGAAAATTTTAATTCATCAACTTCATAATTAATAGAGGTAAAATGATAAAGTCATTATGTTAATAATTATTTTCTTAATAGATATGTCAATTCAAAAATGGACAAATAATTAGGAAGAAAGGAGTACTATATTTTTCTCTTACTCCCACATCATAGCAATCTCGGACATTAATTGAATTGGATCCAATTCACTTGCTTTATTCTATCTTCTTCACGTGGCAGAAAATTAATCAGCACCTATGACAAAATGGTCATGATCCTGGTTCATTAAATATAGTCAACATAAAACTAAAATAACAGTTCATTCTCTGTGCTTTTAATGCTGGTTAGCCACCATTCTCTTATATTAATATAATAACTAGTTAACAAGTCCGTGCTTCGCGAGGTAATAAAATTTCATATAAAATAAAATTTATTAATTCTATTAAATTAATTTTCATAGTTAATTGAACTTTTAAGTTAGTGAAAAAGAAGAAGAGAGAAATATCTCCAACAAGCTATTCTTTAAGACACGATGGTAAAAATATCACATCATCAATAAAAAATTAAGTTAGCATGCATCAAGATTAACTTAGGATCAAACAACACAAATTAACTCATATAAAATACATGTAATACAAATAATGGATGAATCAAAGGTTAAGACAATTCCACAATATAATGAATTGAAAAAACTTAATTACTTAATTAATTGTATAGAAGAAAAAAAGTTAATTACCCCTATGTAAATAGTAAGTTGAATGTTTTCTTAGCACTAATTAATGTTTTAATTTGTGCAGAGGGATAAGGAAATGAAGGATATCAGCAAAATGAATGTGTATTTTAATTAATGTAATATTTGGGTTTTATGTAATACAAATATTTGATGTTTACACTCATTCTTGTTTTGAGTACGATAGATTTTTCATTATGTGCGTTTATAGAATATTAAACTTTATGAGTTGAATATATATATATATATATATATATATATATTTTACAATATGTCATGTTATAACTTTTTTTTTTTTTGAAATTTATCATGTATGGGGTGAATGATCTACTCCTATTTGATATATAAATTAGTATAAGAAGAGCGTTCGTGCTTTCAACGTTGCAGATTAGTTGTTTCAATTCATATAAACAAGAATGGAAAACATCATTTAATTTATGCTAGATTAACTCCAAAATATAAATTGAAAATTTAATATCTCAATTATCAATAAATAAGATACATTAATTGCACACAAAAAAAAAAAGAAAAAAAAGACTAAATGACATATCTAAGGTTACGTTGTAATGAAAGAACTAAAGAATATGAATAGTTTATAAAGAAATGGTCATCCAATCCACTAGGGTGTCTTGCTCAATAAAAAAAACGCGTAAATTAGGAACTTCATTAATCTTTTCATTTTTACCTTCATGCATGTACGCCCTCAAATTATCTAATCCTATTGCCATAACGAGAAATAAATGTTTTTTTCAATGTAAATCAGTAAAAATAATTATGTTTTAGAATATTCTTTTTTCATCGAATTAGCTCAACGTAAAAATGTATGCTGAAAAAACAAATTCTCAATGAATTAATGGGAATTAAGCTTCCTAATCGTTTCATCTGAAACAATCATCTATTTTTTTTCTTTTTACACCAATTCAATTATTATTATTATTTTATTTTATAGAAATAGCCACATAATAGTATTTTTACTAATGTACTAATCTGAATGCTACAATTTTTTTTTAAAAAAGAGATTAAATAGAAAGAAGAAAGAGAAGAATATTTTAGGTATCTAAATACTAAATGATAGTATTAATTCTTTGCTTTTAATGCTTATTAGGCCTACCATTCTCGTATATTTATACCCTTTGCATAATGATCCATGATTTCAAAGCACACGGCAAATGCATATTTCCAATTTTAACCTTTATACAGAGGTGGATCCAGTACAAATTAAAAGACGGGTCGGGTTTCCACAATTTTGAGTTACGATTTGGATTATTTATCTTATTCATTTTTTTATTGACAGCAAGGTCGAATATGCTTTATTTAGTAATGTGCTATTTTAGATATTCTAAAACGAAAGCTAATAAAGTAATCCATTTTTTTTTTTATCGATTTTATAAATTGAACAAGTATTATTAGACATCTTAAAACAGTATAGTGGGCAAGTAAAAATCTACGAATGAAGTATTTATTATAACAGGAACTAAAATGTCATAACAGTGGGAGTAACATATATATATATATATATAAAGACACCTAAAAAGTATTATAAAACACCATAATTAACAACTTAAAATATATAAAAATTATGCTAACATTTGATTAATTCTCTAAATTCTATCTATGTCATATAAATTAAAATACAAAACAACACATATTAAACTCAGTTATTGGTTTGGCTACACATATCATTTTATTCAACGGACCAGTTGGCCCTATTATGTATTTATTTATCAAACCATTTCTTAGTTGCAAACTACAATAATTCACGGGTAATTAATTAGAGGGTCAGTTATGAGTTTATGTAAATTCAGTAACTATATATTATGTGCACTTTGATTTCTTTTTCAATAATAATGATGTTCAAATCAGAATATGTGCATGTTGATTATCCTTTCGAGTTTTTAATTTGTTTGTTGTGTAATACTCACTAAAATGTAACTTAATTAATTAATTATATATTGAAAAAAAAGAAGAAGAAGTTAATTACCCCTATTTAAATTGATTTTTTTGCAGTAATTAATGTATTAAATTGTGTCGGGATAAGGAAGCATCTATGAAGATACATGAGCAAAATGAGTGAAAGATATATATAGTTCGTTTATTATATTAATTAATGTACCATGTGTATTTAATTTAATTAATGTAATATTTTTGAATTTTATGTAATAAAAAATATTTGATATTTGCAAATAAATAACTCATTATTGTTTTGAGTGTAGTGTGTACGATGTATTTTCCATATGTCTATGTATGTTTTCAGAATTATTAAAATTTTATGAATTTAATATTTTATTGATGATGTGATCTAATTTTTTCGATTTTTTTAGGTATAGGGACGACTTTATAGAGAACAATTATTTATTTTATTCTTGTGTCGACTTTTATAGGGTTTTTTTAAATTCTTGTTGTTGACTTGTTATTTAATTATTGTTGTTGTTGTTGTGCTAGTGTTGCTAACTTGCTATACTGTTTAATTATGACTCATAAATGTTGTGTTTTGTTTTTTTTGGTTGATGGTCTATTGAAAATGAAATTTAATTTTTATTTAATAAAGGAGGAGTATGGTATGTGTATATTTTAACCTCATGAAACTGATCGTGTGGGACTATATATACTGAATGAGTTATTGTCATTTTGCTCATGTATGTAGTTTCATAGATGCTTCCTTAGCCCAGTGACACAAATTAAAACATTAATTAGTGTAAAAAAAATCAATTTAATTATGAATGACTACATGGATTTTAGGGTGTGTTTCATACGAAAGAAAAATATTTTCCTGAAAAATTATATAAGCGGTTCAAAGTTAATTCTGAATACATGTATTTAATACGGTGACCATTTATCACTGTATTTTAAATACATTTGCTTTAAAAGTTATTTATATTTTACTGATTAAAACAATCAAATTGTTAGGAAAATAATATTTTAAATAATACTTCAAAGCAAATACCTAGAAGGTTCTGAGGTACATCGACGTTGAAATTATATGTCGACTTATGTTTGATTATAAGATATGATTTAATAAAGTACTTTGCAACACCACCTTATCTATTTAGCATCATGGATACAGAACCACTCATATAATTTGATTAAGTGATTTTATTGATATAATATCTAAATTGAGTATTTTATTGATATAAAATAAAATTTAATGATTAATTCAACATATGACTATGACGGTATCATGCAATATCAAACCAACGTAATACTCTTCTATAAAACTATATATTATAATTCATAATTTAGGTTTATCATGGAGTTGATCATGAACATCCACATAACAATTAACTTAGCTTTCAAATTTGCCTTCATTTCTACTATTGTAACCGTAGCTCTATGGTGGTGCTTCCACATTATCCTACGCCGCCGCCATAGGAACAACCATAATACCGATGAACATGAAGCTCCTCCACCGCCACCGCCACCGGCGATAAACCCATCCATCCACGTCTTATTTGAGGATGTCTAACTAAGTTAGAAAGGTACCTTTTTCATTTTGGGGTAATCAATAAAATATAATGTTAATTACTTTCTTTCAAATTTATCGCTTTTATGTCATAAATAGATATAATTATTTAATCAAGGATATATATGTTAGTAAAAACATTTCTTATTTTTCAGGAATATAACTTCCACTTAAAAGAAAACCTTTCATAAAAGTGGAAGTTATGAAACTTCACTTCTAAGAGATTAGATCTATTACATGTGCTACTCAAAAGTGAAGTTTTTAATGCCATCTCACTGCCATGTCAAATTTTGAAAAAAAGAAATCTTTATGTCATTCACTTACTTCTTCTTTCATGAAACCATCACCATTGTCACCATATTGTAAAGAACCACCACAAAATTCAACACCTAAAACCAAACTCATCACCATCAAAAGGACAAAGTCACCACCACCACCATTATCAATTTCAATTTCTTCTTCTTCACACCTTCAATTCCCTCTTCTTTACACTCACCAACCATCACACTAAATGATAGGGTGGAAAAGGATTTTGATTAAAAAAATTTACAAGAAAAAGAGGGGTGGGGATAGGGCGGACGTGGTGGAAAACGATTTTGATTAATTTTTTTTACAAAAAAAAGAGTGGTGGGGGTAGGGTGGAGGTGGTGATGAAAAAAGGATTTTGATTAAATTTTTTTACAAGAAAAAGTGGGGTGGGGCGGGAATAGGGTGGAGGTGGTGGAAAAAGATTTGGATTAATTTTTTTTACAAGAAGAAAGAGGGAGGGGGTGGGGATAGGGTGGATTTGGATCCCGTCCAGTGGGGATCTCCTCCAGTGCCTCCAGTAGGCCTTTAAATTTATCACACGTGTCTACTTATACATTCAATGGACTAGATTAATTTTACTAATTAAGCCTTTAAGTACAGTTAGACTACTATTTTGTTGTGCAACATAATAGAAGCGTGGATGGTTATCCTCTTCTTTTTTTTCTCTTGAAATTTTGCAACATATGTTCTAAATAAA